>PJEM01018835.1:0-17638 GCA_004023845.1 Helogale parvula | reverse complement strand
TGGATCATTCATTTTTCGTGTATGGAGTTTAGTGAGCTCCTTGTATATTTTGGATACTAGCCCTTTATCTGATATGCCATTTGCCACTATCTTTTCCCATTCTGTTGGTTGCCTATTAGTTTTTTTGATTGTTTCCTTTGCCTTGCAGAAGCTTTTTATCTTGATGAGGTCCCAGTAGTTCATTTTTGTTCTTGATTCCTTTGTCTCTGGGGATGTGTCGAGGAAGAAATTGCTGGGATTGAGGTCTAGGAGGCTATTTCCTGCTTTTTCCTCAAGGGTTTTATGGTTTCCTGTCTCACATTCAGATCCTTTATCCATTTTGAGTTTATTTTTGTGAATGGTGTCAGAAAATGGTCTAATTTCATTTTTCTACATGTTGCTGTCCAGCTCTCCCAACACCACCTGTTGAAGAGGCTGTCTTTTTTCCATTGGACACTTTTTCCTGCTTTGTCAAAGATTAACTGGCCATATACTTGTGGGTCCAGTTCTGCAACAGATTTCTTACGTTGATTTTATATCCCATGAACTTGCTGAATTCAAGTCTTAGTTCTAGCAATTTTTGGGTGGAACCTTTCAGGTTTTCTGCATAGAGTATCATGTCCTCTGAAAATAGTGAAAATTTGACTTCTCTGCTGATTTGGATGTCTTTTACTTCTTTTTGTTGTCTGGTTGCTCAGGCTATGACTCCCAGGTGATGTTAACTAGTAGTGGTGACAGTGGCCATCCCTTCCTTGTTCTTGACTCTACAGGAAAAGCTTTGCTTTGTCCCCATGAAGGATGATATTAGCTGTGGGTGTTTAATGTATGGGCTTTATGATGTTGAGGTATGGTGCATCTCTATGTACTTTTTGAGGGTTTTTAAAATCAAGAATGGGGGGCCCTGGGTGGCTCAGTTGGTTAAGTGTCCGACTTCAGGTCATGATCTCACAGTTTGTGAGTTGGGTTGGGCTCTGTGCTGACAGCTCAGAACCTGGAGCCTGCTTCAGATTCTGTGTCTCCCTCTCTCTCTGTCCTCCCCTGCTTGCACTCTGTCTGTCTGTCTGTCTCAAAAGTAAATAATATTTAAACAACAACAATAAAAAAGAATGGGTGCTATGTTTTTCTGCATCAGTTGAGAGGATCATATGGTTCTTATCCTTTCTTTTATTAATGTGGTGTATCATGTTGATTGATTTGCACCATTTGTTTTTCATCAGGAATAGACGTTGGGCTTTGTCACCAATTTTTGGTCTGCATCTATTTTTATATTTTTTAAAATTTTTTGTAAAATTTTTTTAAAGTTTAATTTTGAAAGAGAGTAAGAGACAGAGAGCAAGTGGGCGAGGAGCAGAAAGAGAGGGAGACACAGAATCCAAAGCAGGCTCCAGGCTCTGAGCTGTCAGCACAGAGCCCAATGCGGGGCTGGAACCCACAAACCATGAGACCATGACCTGAGCTGAAGTTGGATGCTTAGCCAGCTGAGCCACTGAGCCACTGAGCCACCCTGAGATTTTAAAAAACAATAGAAAAGATCAATGAAACTAAAACCCGATTCTTTGAAAAGAGAAACAAAATTGATAATACTCTAGCCAGACTCGTCAAGAAAAAAAAGAGAGGATCCGAATAAATAAAGGCAGAAATGAAAGAGGTGAAATTGTCATGGACACCACAGAAATATGAAGAATTACAAAAGACTACTATGAAAATTATATGCCAACAAATTGGACAATCAAGAAAAACTGGTAGATTCTTAGAAACACTAAATCTCCCAAGACTAAATCATGAAGAAATAAAAACTCTGACTAGACCAATGAAAAGTAATGACTTTGAAGCAGGAATTTAAACAAAAGTCCAGGACCAAACAGCTTCACAGATGAGTTCTGCTAAATATTAAAAGTTAGTAGTTATTCTTCTCATTTGAGAAGAATAAAATTGAAAGAGGAAACAAGGCTTATAAACTCATTTGATGATGCCAGCATGACCCTGGTATCAAAATACTAAACCACTATGCAGAACAAGAGAACTATGGGCCAATATCCCTAATGAACATAGATGCAAAAATCCTCAACTAAATTCAACAATACATTACATTTTCTATTTTTTATATAATCAAATTCATCTGTATTTTGTTGGGGTTTCTCTCCACACTTAACAAGTATTATAATCACTGTACTATTATGAGAGAGAGCGCATGAGTGAGGATAGCGGTAAAAAGAGAGAGAGAGAGACTCTTCAGCAGGCTCCATGCTGAGCTCGGAGCCCCACACGGGGCTTGGTCCCATGATCCTGGGACCACGACCTGAGTCTCAATCAAGAGTGGGAGGTTCAACCGACTGAGCCACCAGGGCCCCATAATCACTCTTTACAGTGGTCTTTCCTCATCGACAAGGTCAGCCAGCTGCATTTGAAACAAGAGTTCCACTTCCCATGGTTTACAATAACTTCTCTTCCTTTGTTTTGCAGAAGCCTGAGGAACCTGCACGCATGTCTCAGAGGGGCTTATGAACTTGCAGGAGAGCGGCCCCGCGCTGCGCGGAGAGGAGGAACAGCCTGAGAGGAAGCTGATGGGCGCGGCTGAGAGGTCCTTGCGCAGGGACCAGGGACCACGGCGAGCGTCCGGGGGTGGCTTCCTCCCGGCAGCGCCCGCCTCCGTTTCGTCCAAGTCTCTTTGGCCTGAACTCTTATCTGAGCCTTTTAAAGCAAAACATAATTTTACAGATTTTCGCTTCACAGTGTTTTGTTTTTTTCTGTATTACAAGAGGGGGTGAGCAGCTGGCCGTTCTGTCTAACAAGATGACCATAGTTTAGAATCTCTGCCTTCATTGTTCCTCTGGGTCAATTAAGAAAGAGTGGACAATGTAGAAAGTGAGTGAAATGGAGTCAAGTCAGTGTGCAAAAAGCTTGGGGTCAAAATTCTTTGTTTGATCCCCTGTTCTCCCTGAAGCTGACCCTCCCTTATACTCGTTTCCCACAGTTTCCAGGGATTTCCATTTGGAAGGAATGCCTCTGTCAGCTCTGCCTTGTCTACAAAGCAGTGATCTTCTCCCAATTCACATTTTAGAAAACCCTGAGGTTTTAGAAAATAAAAATATTTCTAAGGGCACCTGGGTGGCTCAGTTGGTTAAGCATCTGACTCTTGATCTCAGGGTCATGATCTCGGGGTCGTGAGTTCAAACTCCATGTTGGGTTCTACTACGGGTGTGAAGCCTAATTTTAAAAAAGTATTCCGGGGCGCCTGGGTGGCTCAGTCGGTTAGTGTCAGACTTCTGATTTCGGCTCTGGTCATGATATAAAGGTTTGTGGAATCAAACTCCACGTGCGGGCAGGCAGAGCCTGCTTCAGAGTCCCTCTCCCTCCCCCTCCCCCACTTGCATGCAGGTGCTCATGTCCTCTCTCTCTCTCTCAAAATAAGTAAACATTAGAAAGATACTAAGTGAGGGTGTGCAAACTGGAAATCCCAGTTGTAAATGAACATACACATATATTTACATAATGCAACCAGGTTTCATGTGTTGCCTCATGGCTGGATTTTCCACCAAAAAATAGGGTCATTTTTACATATAGTTGTCCCATAATTCCATAGGATGGTTTATTATACTTTATCCACTGAGGATCAGCATTCACATTGGTATCGATTACTTACTATCATCAATAACACTGAATGGGACGTACCTGTATGGTCATCAGTTATTACATAATCTAGATTCTTTTCTTTAATGTTCGATCTTAGAATACAAGGGAAAAGCTATACATATTTAATATTTTGGTAAAAATGAAAGATTGGCGTTCCAAAAAGAAGTCACTGATTTATGGTGTCACTATCAGTATAGGAGAGTTCCTATTTACCCACAGTCTTAATTGCAGAGAATATGATCAATCATAATCAGTCAATTTGGTGATTGAGAAATAATTTTTCTTTTTAACTTATTCTCACATTATTAGTGAGATTGTATATATTTGCATATATTTACTAGCCATGTGTGTTTGATTCTTCTGTCACTTTCTTGCTCTTTAACCATTTCCTATGTATACAGAAATGTTATTTGTGTAGTCTCTGGGCTTATTTGTATATGAGTTACAAATGTTTTTTCCTAAAGTCTGTGTCTTAACTTTTAACTTTGTGTTGTCTTTTGTGGTACTGACGCTTTCGTTTTTTAAATTGTGCTAAAATTTACCATTAATCCTTTTTTAAGTTTATTTCTTTGGGAGTGGCTGCAAGTGAGGGAGGGGCAGAGAGAGAGAGAAGGGAGGGAGAGAGAATCCCAAGCAGCTTCCACGCTGTGTGGGGTGATGCCCTGAGCGGAAATCAAGAGTCTGATGCTGAATCTACTGAGCCACCCACCCAGGCGCCCCTGAATTAACATCTGCATAGAGTGTAAGGAGGGTCCTGCATCATCCCGGGTTCCAGGAACATTTATGGCCTCTCTCCCTGCTTGTGCCTCAGCCTTGGCGGATGCTCGAGGTTCCCGCTCATGTTTGCCCTGCAGAAGCAGCCTGTCTGAAGCCTGAATGAAGGGTGACTGGGTGGCGCTGTTGCCTGTACATGACGACAAAGAAAACTACCAGCTGCAGTCGGTTATGCTTGCAGCCGGCCAGTTAGATCCCTTAATCCTCCCAAGGACCTGGAGGAGGCAGTGAGGCCCAGAGAGGCCAGGTGGCTTCCCCAAGGCCACACAGCTAGGAGGTAGTGGAAACAAGACTCAAAACCATAAACCAGTGGCAAAAGTCACCGACTTTTCCTGCCTGGAAAGGGCTGTGGTTACTTTTTTCTAAAGTTATGTCCTTCTTACTCTATGCAGTAAGATGGTCTCCCTTTTAGGAAATGACAGAGAAAATGGATATGTAGTGTGTGTGTGTGTGTGTGTGTGTGTGTGTGTGTGTGTGTCTCCTTAATCACCAAGGGAAAACATTTCCTATCCAATACTTTTGAGCCGCAGTTTTGAGGCCCAAATACTCAAGATTGAGCATTTCCCTTAATGAAGAAGCCATACTGAGCCAGCAGAATTATGCTGGTGATCCATTCCTACTGGGATCAACTCAGTAGTGCGGCATATATAGTTATACACACACCAAACAACGAGAACTATAACAAAAGTCGTTCACATCAAAAGCCATCATTCACAAAGAGGAAGAGATAAATTTCAAATAGACTCAAAGATTAGGCGCTTGGATTATTTGATAATCGAATTTAAGAAAGTGGAGTAAATCTTAACCTATTGAAGGAATAGAAAAAGTTCTGACTGGTTCCACACAAAATCAAGATAATAGAAAACTCTTTACAAATTTACATTGGTGACAAATTAGTTAATGAATGTGATTACCTCAAAGAGTATTAACAGTTAATCAGTTCACAAAGAACACTCCAAATGCCCAGATTATAGACGTTATCACATAATGATAAAAGGTCAGGAAAGTCATTCCTCAATTTGACAACAACCTCAAAAATTTAGATGGTGTGACAAATGATGATACATGGCACTGATGTTGTTTGTTTTTTAAAGTTTAATTATTTTGAGAGACACAGAGCATGAGCAGGAAAGGGACAGAGAGAGAGAGAGAGAGAGAGAGAGAATCCCAAGCAGTCTCCACAGGGTCAGTGCAGAGCCCAACATGGGGCTCGAACTCACAAAACTGTGAAATCATGACCTGAGCTGAAATCAGGAGTTGAATGCTTAACTGACTGAGCCATCCAGAGACCCCAGCACGGACATTGTATTCTAAATTAAGAAAGAACAAGTTTCTATCTTCCAGGTTAGAGGAAAGACAGCATTCCTAGTTTTCTTGTTCTGTAGAACATGTTGGAAGAATCATTGTCCTGGGCTCCTGGGTGGGTCAGTCGGTTAGGCCTCTGACTTCGGCTCAGGTCATGATCTCACCTTCGTGGGTTCAAGCCCTGCATGGGGTTCTGTTTTGATAAGCTCGGAGCCTGGAGACTGCTTCCGATTCTGTGTCTCCCTCTCTCTCTGACCCTCCCCTCTCATGCTCGGTCTCTGTATCAAAAAAATAAAACATTAAGAAAAATTTTTTAAAGAAAATAGAAAAAGCATTTTCCTTTGGAGAAGTGGTCAAAGACCATGACATCAAAATAAGTAAATTAAAAAACACACACACACCAAGAAGAAGTGTTATACGGAGGGCAGGCAATACTTGAAAACATTATTTTCTGGGTTTTGTAATATCGCCAATATTTCGAAGTTTTCTTAACACTGCAGTTTGCCACTTTCGAACCAAAATTTGTTTTCACGGTTTTAATTTTTTCCTTAAAGCAGTCTTTAAAATTGTGGCAGTCTCAGACCCTGTGAGCTGTAGACTGGCACTTGTGGCCAGGGATCAGCTTGTCCTGCCCCCACCCCTACTCCTCAGCCAAAGACACCGTCTCGTTCACCCCATAGTCCCAGGTGCCCCCACAGTGCGCAGTCCATACGTGCCCGATGAATGGATAAATCTTTTGTTATTATTGGCCATTTTCATCATCATTATTAGCAACAAAAAGGAGAGGAAGAGGTTTCTGACATTTTGTTGAGGAAGTTAGGACGAGGGTGACTTTGAACTTGTAACACTAGGATGTTCGCTGAACTTGCACACCCGTGGGACACACTCTGGAGCAGAAGCACTAAAGAGAGTGCTGACACGTCAGAGAAGATTGAGAATCATCCACTTTCATCTTGGATAAGCCTGTTCCGGAGGACTCCAATGAGAGGGACCAGGAGGGAGAAAAGTCACAGGCATCTGTGGAGGACGTGAGAGTCTACGGAAGCCACCGGAGCCCACTCTGCAGGTGTGGCCTGGGAGCCCAGAGGCTGCTGACTGGGCTCCTGCTTCCCAGGAGCGGCCTCCTGACCCCCTGGACACTGCAGCTGTCCCCTGTGGTCCCCAGCACCCGCCACGATGCACTGTGCAATTGGATAAGAATTGGCTGATCAAATCAACGGCACCCTTTGAGATGTGGTGCTGTTGGTTTTGGATGTCTGTGCTCTTCGAGAATCCTCTACAATAGACATTCTTAACGTAGGCTCTAGGGAGCCCCTGAAACTGCATGTGAACTATAGGCTTGCATGTGCTTTTTGGGGAAAAGCATCTAGAGGACCCACCCTTTTCTCTATATTGTTTAAGGCTCCCAAGAAATTGAGAAACACTGGGGGAAATGAAGAAGCATGTGCCCCTGGAAAAGTCATCCTAAACCGCTGTTTTACAGTGAGCAGCACTCCAGGCCCAGAAGGGGACTTGGGGATGGCTCAGTGGGCTGAGCCGATGAGGACGCAGACAGACACCTGGATGGGACAAACGTGAGGCCCCAGGACGCCCTCTGTCCTGCACTTTCCCTGGGAGGGACCAGCAAACGTCTTCAGACTTGAGTGCTTGTTGTATAACCAACACCTGTTCATTTATCCCGCACTAACCGAGGCCTCAGTCTGTGCTAGGTGCTGGGGACCTGTGGGAGCTAGGTTCCCAGGAGAGGGGACACAGGACAGACGATCCACAGAGCGGGTCCGTCTTATTTATCTCTGTTCTCCAGGCTTTGGCTGCTGTCCAGCATACAAAAGGCACTCAATCATTAGCCACTGCCTTAGGCAATGAGATAGGATAGAGGTGAAGTCTCTGGCATTTGGAATCTGGGAACCTCACATTAACATGCTATGTGACCCTGGGCAGGTCAGAAATCTGGCTGTGGCTCACTTGCTATGTGAACTTGGACAGAGCCCTCTCTAGGTTGGGCTTTCTTCTCACAGGATATTAAAAAAGAAATCACAGTGTGGTGGGGGTGGGGCAGAGCCAATAAGATCAAGCAGGCAACACCTAAAGCCCTTAATGCAGTGGCTGACACACAGTAGGTCCTCAATATATGGTTCTAATATGGGGGGGGTATTGGCTATCAAGTATTTCACATTCTCTGGGCTCCCCGGGGACTCGCCACACTCTCCCTGGAGACCCTCCTCCAGCAAGGAGCAGGCATGTATCTCAGGCCAGGCCAATTGGATGCTCCCTTGTTGTACCGGGAACCTCCAACGGCGGGAGCTCTTTCCACCTGAGTGGGGGCACCCTAACCACACTGTCCTTGCCAGGAGGCTATTCCCCAGGGTCTCTTTTTCTTGCTTTCAACTGAGTCCCCCAGGCCCCTTGGACTTTGGGAACGCCCATTATCCTTCCAGCTTATTTTCTTTCCCCTAATTTAGTCAACATCATCCTCTCTGGCTTATGGCACTGACAAATGGAAAAGAGGGGACTCTGAATCCCCTGGGCAAGGGGGTGCCTCTGAATCGTCTCAAGTCCTAGTGACAGGAGGGCTGAAAGCTGGGGACTCTTGAAGGCAGGATGAAAGTCTTTTACGTGGATTCAAGGCCTTAACAGGACCTTGGCTGGCTGCCAATCCTCCTTGTTCATGCCACTCCAGCCCCTCTGGCCTCCTACCTAGTTGTCACACCCAGTGGCACACTCCTACCTCAGGGCCTTTGCACTTGCTGTTTCCCTTGCCTGGAATGCTCTTCCTCCAGAAATCCCTCAATCTATTCTCTTCTTTGCTCAGATGGCACCTCCTCATGGGGCCTCCCTCCAGCACTCTACTTCAAAAATACAAACCCTACCTGTCTGGGCACTCCCTGTCTCCTTGGCTGACTTAATTTTTCTCCAGAAACTTCCAACATACCACATCATCTGCTTATTTATTCTGCTGTCTACCTGCTAAGCCTGTGAGGGCAGGTTTTGCCTGTCTTGCTCACTTCCGTATCCTCAGTGCAGTAACCTGGCACGTGGTCGGTGCTCAATAAATGTTTATAAACCTCAGTTGCAGTCTGGGTGGAAGGTCAGGAACTTGGTGGACTAAGCATTGGTCCTAAAGAGTCTTGGAGATCCTGGCTGACAAGTACCCTAGTAGGGTCTGGAAGGATCCTACTCTCCCAGTGACCTGCATGTGGGGGAGGGAGCCACTTAAGGCCTGGCGGATCCTGGATAGAGAGCCACTATATCTTGGAAAATTCAACAATAATAGTAATAGTAATAATAATAATAATAATAATAATGGCAGCTTTTATGGTTGCTGGTATTTTTTCCTAGGTTTCCGTTAAGTGCTTTACATTCACTATCTCATTTACGCCTCAAAGCATTCCGGTGAGGTGATCCTATTGTATCCATTTTAAAGATGAGAACACTGAGGCTTGCAGAGTGTCAGCAGTAGGCCTCATGGTCTCCTGTCCCCTCTGGTGCCCTGGCAACAAGCGGACCTGGAATAAATGATGCAGCTCTGTCCTGCCCAATAGAGGGGGGTGGGGCTGGGGGCGCGGGCGTGGGAGGCGGGCGTGCAGGTGGTGTGGGGACTGGCTTCAAAGGGGAGGAGGTGATGGACAGAAAGATACAAAGGGCAGATGTTCGGTAATTTGATGTTTCTCCTGCCAGACAGATAAACAAGTTCTCTTTGGGGATAGTTTTCTCTCTGCGCCAGGCCCCCTACCCAAATTATTTAAGGGGGTTTAAGAGAGAGGTAAAAGTTTTTCTTGAGTCTGCTGAGTCTTTGAGTGCCTTCAGTTGAAAATAGTCCACAGCCAAAGTGGCACATTTTGCGGAGACTTCTTCTGAAGCTCTTCAACATTAATCAGCTCATCAGATTGTTTCCCAGCCTGAAAATAGATGCTATTCTATAAGGAAAGGCCCATTAAATCAACGGATTTTCTTCAAGGTTGGCAATAGTGGGGTGTTTCTATAAAAAGGAAGAGCATCTTGATCAAAAAGCAGCAATTCGGTCACCAGATTTTGAGCATCCCTTTAGAACTCACGGCGGGGGGGGGGGGGGGAGTAGAGCTTGCCCTCTGACAGCGCGTGTTGCTGAGCGCAGCCGAGGGTCTGAGGCAGTAGACCTCACCAGCGTTGTTTACAGCAGCTGTGAGCTTGGGAGAAATGCACATTTCAAGCGCCAGCCCAACCTACTGAATCAAAATATCTGATGACGGAGTCCAGGTAGTTGCTTTCACAAGCTCTCCAGGAGATTTCTACACATGTTGACATTTGAAAACTGTTGCTCTGGAAGAATAGGTGTACAAGGCTTTCCTAAAGCTCAGAGATGAAAAGAAAACAAGAGAGTAACCTGCTTCTAGATATTCTGTGTACACAATACGGCTTGTTCTCTCTGGCATATGATGCCCAACCCAACTAGGTCTTCCCTTGCCAATACCAGGGACAGCACCCTAGACCGTGGCCCAGTCTAAAGTCGAGATCAGAAGTTTTCAAGATTCGGGACACCTGGGGAGCTCAGTCAGGTGAACATCAGACTCTTGATTTGACCTCAGGTCAACATCGCAGGGCCCTGAGATTGAGCCCCAAGTCAAGCTCAGCTCAGAGCACAGAGCCTGTTTGATATTCTCTTTCTCTCCCTCTCTGTCAGCCCCTCCCCTGGTCGTTCACAGGCACTCTTTCTTAAAATAAATAAGTAAACTTAAAAAAATTGTATTCTTTAAAAAAATGGACGTTTTCAGGATTTTAAGTAAGTTAACTAAGTCCTCTTAGCCTCTAAATTGTTGAAGTCTCCTTGACAGTAGCTATACTTTAATGTACGCATTTTTATATATTTAAGAAAATACGCAATGAACAAAATCTGCTCATTTAAAAATCCTTTTTAAAATTAACTTTAATTGGGATGTCTGGGTAGCTCAGTCAGTTGAGCGTCTGACTTTGGCTTGGACATGATCCTGCAATTCTTGAGTTCAAGCCCCGCATTGGGCTCTGGGCTGACGACTCAAAGCCCGGAGCCTGCTTCAGAATCTATGTCTTCCTCTCTCTCTGCCCCTCCCCTGCTCGCACTGTCTCTCTCTCAAAAATAAATAAACAGGGGCGCCTGGGTGGCTCAGTCGGTTAAGCCTCCGACTTCGGCTCAGGTCAGATCTCACGTTCGTGGGTTCGAGCCCCGCATCAGGCTCTGTGTTAACAGCTCAGAGCCTGGAGCCTGCTTCCGGTTCTGTGCCTCCTTCTCTCTCTGTCCCTCCCCCTCTCATGCTCTGTCACTCTCTGTATCAAAAATAAATAAGACATTAAAAAAAAAAATAAATAAACATTTAAAAATTTTAAAATACATTTAAATTTTAAAAGCAGCCATGTGTATTTTCAAATCTGTATCTATCTACCTGAGATATTTATTCATCTTACAGATCATGTTTGATGGATTGTATAGTTGAACCCCATAGTAATGTCTTGCCCACTTCAGCTTCTGCTGCCACAGATTGGGAACCATAAGTCTAGACCAGAAGAAATGAGTATCACAGGAATTCACAGCGTCTTCTTTTATTGGAATAAGGCCTACCTTCTGAATTTCAGTTTCCTCTCTAAGGAGTTTCTCCTCCTCAACTTAACATCAGAAATTTATACCCCCTTCAGGGTAAACATACCTACCACCTTTAGACCCCTTTGCTAGAGCTTCAATGGGACAAACATATCAAAATATAACTCAAAACTTACTGTCTGGACAGAAGATGTACATTCACAGAGCTGGGCAGACATTTGTTGTGTTGCGTGGTTCCAGTGAGAATGGAACTTCAATTTAGTGTGTGTGTGTGTGTGTGTGTGTGTGTGTATAAAATTTTTTTAATGTTCAGTTATTTTTGAGAGAGAGAGTGCAAGTGGGGGAGGTACAGAGAGAGAGGGTAACAGAGGATACAAAGCAGGCTCCACACTGACAGCAGAGAGCCCAGTGTGGGTCTTGAACTCACAAACTTTCAGATAAAGACCTGAGCTGAAGTCACATACTTAGCCAACTGAGCCACCCAGGTGCCCCTAGATACATATTTTTAAAATAAAATTTTTATCAATTTGTTTTTAAGTCCAAAATGGAGTCACTTGTGCTAGGCCCTATGTCAGTAGACCAAGACCTCACACCTGACCTACTTGCAGTTTCAGCCTCTCCCAGGAATGCAAGCTCTAACCAACCAATCAGGAATCACCTGGTCAGCACTAGTGAGGTAACCCACCTGGTGGACCCTTTCCGCCCCAATAGGAAGGTGAGCTTGTCTGAAACAATCTACTGTTAGAATAACTTCCTTGCTCTGCCTTCTTCAGACTAGAAACATCTTCCATTCTGTAGAGCTCCTCAGAGCTCCTTTCTCCTTGCTAGATGGAATGCTGCTCAATTCATGGGTTGTTGAATAGAGCCAATCAGATCTTCAAATTTACTTCATTGAATTTCATCTTTTAACAAAATACACATGGAAATATACACAAGTCATAAATGTGTAACTCAGTGAGTTTTTGCAAAGAGAACACAACTGTAACCGCTGCTCAGGCTACGAGTGGGAACTGCCTCTCACTGCATCCTAGACCCTCCATCCTAGACACCGCCGGGGTAACCAGCACATGACCCTTAACACCACTGATTAGTTTTACTCTTTTTGTATTTTATCATACAGTGAATACTTTTTTGTGGCCAATTTCTTTGGCTCAACATATTTGTGAGATTCTTCCATATTGTTGAATGAATGTTCATTCATTCTCATCACTAAAAAGTATTCAATTGTTTGATTATTCCACAATGTATGTATTTATTCTACATTTGGTTGTTTCCAGTTTGGAGTTCTCATGAAGACTGGGGTTATGAATATTCTTGTACTTGTCTTTTGGTGGATATATACACTCACATCTCTTGGACATATATCTAGGAGTAGGGTGCTGGATCAGAGTATATGTACATGTTCAAGTTTACCATGTATTGTTGAATAGATTTCTGAGTGGTTTTGCTCCCCTCAGATTGGACATGGGACAATGGTGCCCACCATGATCACTTATGTTCATTATGATATAGCCAGAGCAACAATAGAGAAAAATGAAGAAATGATAATGAATGCAAAATATGGAACCAAGTTAATATTATCACAGTCAATATATTATACAAAAATAAAATCCAAAGTAATCTACAACCAAACTATTCGATGAATAAGTGAATTTAGCAATGTCACCAAATACAAAATCAATATTTACAAAAATCAAATTGTAACTTTATCTAACAACAAATAAATAGAAAATTTAAAAATGTTATAATATAAGTAATTTGGGAGGATATTTAACAGAATAGCAAAGAACCACAAACTACTACGGAGAGAAACAGACGAACTACATAAATGGAAGGATGTATGATGCTCGGGACTTGAAAACTTTAGTGTGGTAGAGTTACCAATGTTTCCCAACGTGAGTACGGATTTAGGGTAATCTCTGTTAAAATCCTGCCAGGTCTTATTGGGTGGCGTTAAAAGAAAACTTTCCACAGATGATTTACTAATAGGCTTTTATTCAATAATTCATGACATGGGTAGTATCCACTCCAGCACATGGAGAGGTGCTCTGAAGAGCCTTACAAGGGGAGACATATGTATAGATGAAAGTGAGCAAAAGACTTTTTTCTACACTTAATTTTTTTTATCTGGTGCAAAAGGAAATTATACTGGGCATTTACTGATTGGTTAAAGTGGGGTTCTTTACCTTGTATGGAGAAAAGGGAAGTCTTGGATCTGGATCAGAAAACTTGCGCTGAGTGGGCACGTACTGCCTGCTTGACCAAGGCCTTCCTGTTCTGGGAGAGTCAAGGAGAAACACTCAGGGCAGTTCTGTGGAGCTCAGCAGGAGCACCTCCATCTTGGGACAGGGCTGGACACTTGAGTAGTGGAAACTGACGAGCTGAACCTAACATTTATATAGAAATGCAGGGGGCAAAACAGCCAAAATAATCTTGAGGAAGAGGAAACTGTAGGTTTTGCTCTGCCAAATATTAATATATACTCTAAATGTACAAGAATTAAAACAGCAAAGATAGACAAATAGAATGAAACAGCACAGAATCCAGAAACAAACTGTAGGTTCCAAGAGTAGACCAGAAGCAGAATGGATCTGACTTCATCCTCCAGATCTCAGGATCTATTATAAAGACAGTGTGATATCAATGCAAGGTGGACAAGCTGACCACTAGAACTAAATACAAAGTCCCAAAACAGGCTCACACAGACGCAGTTGTGTGTGTGTGTGTGTGTGTGTGATAGAGGCAGACACTAGTACAATGAAGGAAATGATGGTGTCTTCGAATGGTGCTGCTTCCAAAAAAGCATATCCTCTATGTTCCCAATTATATGAAATTCAAACACCGGTAGCAGACATTTAAATGAAGACGATACACAGTTTGAGAAGAGACAACAGAATAGTGCTAACTTATGGGGCAACAAGGGTGTGATGGGGATGTTGACTGTGAAGGAGCATGAGAGTACCTTCTGGGATCTGGAAATATTCTGTATATTAATCTGGATTAGATATAATACGCACATATTTGTGTATCTGTGTATAAACTTTGTTGAACTATACATCTAAGAATTTTATACTTTTATTGTATGCATGATAACCTTAATAAACATTCAAAATTTAAAATAAATAAACGTAAATGATGCTTTCATTTTCTTCGGGTAAATACCCAGTCATAGAATTATTGGCTCATACGGTATTTCTATTTTTACTTTTGAGTAACTTCCTGTTTTCCACAATGGCTGTACTGATTTATTTACAAACACATGTCATTTCTTGTTTTGTTTTGCATGTTTGTAGTGTGTGTGTGTGTGTTGAGACAATGTATACACCTCTCTGTTTATTGCATTACTTACAACAGCCAAGTGATGGATGCAGCCAGGTGCCCCCTGATAGATGAATGGAGAAAGAAGATGTGAGACATATATGTAATGAAATCTTACCCAGCCATAAAAAGGATGTGATCTTGCCCTTTGTGACAAGGATGGACCTACAAGGTTTTATGCTAAGTATAATAAGTCAGACAAAGAAAGACAAATACTATTTGATTTCACTTCTAATTGTGACCTAATAAAACAAAACAAATGAATAAACAAGCAGCAGAATCAGACCTATGTACACAGAGAACAAACGGATGGTTTCCGAGGGGAGCCAGGGTCAAGGAATGGGGAAAATGGGTGAAATGGAATGGGAGATCCAGGCGTTCAGTTATGGAATGAACAAGTCAGGGGAAGAGAAGGCACAGCATAGGAAATACAGTGAACGTTATCATAATACCATTGTATGGTGACAGGTGGTAGCCACACATGGGGTAAACATGGCATAATTTATAGAGTTGTTGAATCACTGTGTTGTATATTGAAACTAATTTCACACTGTGTATCAACTATACTCAAATTTTTAAAAAAGTAAATGGTGCTGTTAATTAGAAATAAAAATCAGACACAGGATCTCACATGATCTTTAACAGGCTTATGACATCTGGTGAATATAGCAAGAGACGGTACACAGCTTCCAAAGCCACAAAATGCACCTAGATTTTCTCAAGTGGCCAGCAACAACAAGGTATAGATATGGAGCTCGAGGGATTGAGATGAGAATTCACCATTTCATATTCTGGAGCCATAAACTATACCTGCTGCCTAAGTTTGTACCAAATACAATCGATCTATCTAACAAAAATGCTACTATTTATTCAACTTCATGGACCACTTCCAAAATGGCTTTGATAAAAGCCCAAACAAGTTATAACTTCAAAAAATTTCATTGAACACACAAGAAACAGCAGGTGTTGGCAAGAATGTGGAGAAAGGGGAGACCTCTTGCAGTGTTGGTGGGAATGCAAACTGGTGCAGGCCAGTTTGGAAAACAGTATAGAGGTTCCCAAAGAAGTTAAAAATAGAACCACCCTATGAACTACCAATGACACTACGAGGTATATACCCAAAGTCTACAAAATACTAACTCAAGGGATGAGTGCACCCCAATGATTATTGCAGCATTATTTACAATAGTTAAATTATTGAAACAGCCCAAGTGTCCCTCGATAGATGAATGGATAAAGAAGATGTGGTATCTATATAAAAATATTTTTAAGTTTTTTCATTTTTGAGAGAGAGAGAGAGACAGAGCGTGAGCAGGGAAGGGGCAGAGAGAGAGAGAGAGAGACATAGAATCCGAAGCAGGCTCCAGGCTCTGAGCTGTCAGCACAGCCCAACGTAGGGCTCGAACCCACAAACCATGAGATCATGACCTAAGCCAAAGTCAGATGCTTAACCGGCTGAACCACCCAGGCCCCCCATGTGGTATCTATGTACAACAGAATATTGTTTAGCCATAAAAAGAATGAAATCTTGCCATTTGCAATGATGTGGATGGAGCTAGAGAGTATTCTGCTAACTGAAATAAGGAACTCAAAGAAAGGCAAGTACCACATGATTTCACTCCTATGTGGAACTGAAGAAACCAAACAAGCAAAGGGGAAAAAAGAGAGGCAAACCAAGAAACAGACTCGTGTCCTCTGGCTGCCATCTTGTGTCCCCATGTGTATGCACCTAAGCTCACTTGGCCCACCCAAGACCCCCTAAGCACCAACCCTAGTCCTCTGCATCGTCCCATTTTCACTCCAACAAAATGAAGGAAACTATCGAGAACCAGGAGAAACGCACCAAAATGCAAGCACAAGTGCACATTGGTGGGAAAGGAACTGCTTGCTGAAGGCAGGTGGTTCATAGACCGGCTCCACAGATGATCAAAAACGTTCAGTTCTCCTTCTAGAGGCTGTGGATGGAAAAGCACCAGTCGCTACCAGAGAGGATGATGCTGGTGAAGTTCCAGATCTTCTGGAGAATTTTGAGGAAGCTTCCAAGAATGAAGCAAACTGAATTGAGTCAACTTCTGAAGAAGATAAATCTTGGAGAACTTACTGGGAGCTGCTATTTTATATTAGGATTGCTTTTTAAAATTTTGTTTCTGGATCTGATGAAATCTAGATCTCGAATATTTTTAAACCCTAGCTCCTCGGACACTGCAACTCTTTTCTGTTTTTGCTTATACGCCACTATTGATTCTTTGCAGCTCATTAGGCTGAAGAAGCCTGGGAATACAGTTTGAAACAAAGTTAATAAAGTTCTTTGCCTAGAGAAAAAAGGAGAGGAGAGATCAAGGGGAGGGGAGAGGAGGGGAGGGGAGGGGCGGAGAGAAAACAGACTTTGAAAAAAACCTTTTCTTTTGTTTATTTGTTTTTGAGACAGAGCTCAAGTGAGGAGGGGTAGAGAGAGAGGGAGACATAGAGTCGGAAGCAGGCTCCAGGCTCTGAGCTGTCACCTCGGAGCCCCAGACTGAGCCACCCAGGAGCCCCGAAAACAGACTCTTCATTACAGAGAACAAACTGATGATTACCAGAGGGGAGGGAGGCAGGGAAGGATTAAACAGGGGTTGAAGATAGAGTGCGCTTGGGATGAGCACCAGGTGTTGTATGGAAGCGTTGAGTAACTATACTGTACTGAATATACTGTACTGAATATACTGAAACGAATATTACGCTGTAAACTCACTGGAATTTAAAGAACTTTAAAAAATTCAAAACTAGCTACATAACCCAACTCCACAGCAAATGCGGTAGACCTCCAAACGTACTTTCATGACACTTGAGTGTGTTGGTTATCAACGTACTGCCTTTAAGCTCCGAAGCCTCCTTTCTGGTCTTCTCTGCGAAAAGAGATCTGGGCCCTTTAAACACGTCTCCTCTGCCAGCTGACACAATGTTAAATTTTGTTGAGATCAGTGAAGAGACCTTGCAAGAGAGAAGGATTTGCTTCCTGCCTCCCTTGTGCTTGCTCAGCAGGTTCCTGCAGCCCAGGTGGCTTCTCCAGCACTGAGCTCCTGCGGCACCCTGTTCCTT
>PJEM01018834.1:0-17643 GCA_004023845.1 Helogale parvula | reverse complement strand
ATTAATGGCCTATCCTTAATGCCACTTAGAGATTCTGCATGGACCATCAGGAGCGCCAGTTTCCTGAAAAACCATCAAACATGTTAACTGCCATTGTGAAACTGTCTTCAAAACCCCATACCCAGGTAAATGTTATGCAAAGAAATTATGTTATATTGAAAGATACACATTCAGGAACATGGTGGCTTATTCAGTTAAGAATCTCTGTCTTGGTTTGAGCTTAGGTCATGATCTCATGGTTTGTGTGTATGACCCAAGCCTTGCCCTTCACGCTGTCAGGACAGCGCTTGATTAGTGTGCTCTTTCTCTTCTCTTTCTGCCCCTACCCTGTTCTCTCTCTCTCTCAAAACAAAGACATTTTGGGGCCCCTGGGTGGCTCAGTCGGTTGAGCAGCCGGCTTCGTTTTAGGTCATGATCTCACGGATCGTGGGTTTGAGCCCCGTTTTGGACTCTGTGCTGACAGCTAGCTCAGAGCCTGGAGCCTGCTTCGGATTCTGTGTCTCCCTCTCTCTCTGACCGTCCCCTGCTCGCACTGTCTCTGTCTCTCAAAAATAAATAATAAAAACCATGAAAATTTTAAAAAGAAAAAATACCGGCCCTTCCCATTTAATGAAAGCATTATATGACATGAGTGCCTGTAGCTAAGCTTTTTATAGACAATCATTACTACTACTATTAAAAATGTAACTTCTGCAGAGTCCACATTCTGGAAAACTGTAAACGTTATCTACAACAAATCATTTACAAAACACACGCTGCTCTTTCTGCTCCTTGTACCTGTCACTATACAAAAAGCTACAGAAGCAGAGCAGAGATGCCTTCCTGGTGATCAGAAAGAAACTTGAAGTTCTCTCACTCCCTTTCGCTGATACCGTCCTGTCGTGTCCCGCCCCGGCCGCTCCGGCCTGAGGGGTGGAGGATCGACATGGGTTCTTCTCCTGAGGGAGGGAAAGAGAAAACAGGAAAAAGGGGACACACAGAGAATAAAACACAACACTCATGGTTTTTTGGTCAGGCGAAGAGAGAGAGCGTTTATTAAGAGAACTGTCTCTTATATACCATTCTCAGGGCGGGAAGAACAAAGCATTTGACTTTATGTCAGATACCAGGTAAAAGAAACTCCCTGATCTGCCTTCAGCAATGCTGGGAGGCGGAGAGTTAACACTGAATAGGTTTTGATCTTTTATGCACCTTGGCCCTCCAGTCTGGCGCAGCATGACTGTAGCCAAGGAATTTTGCCATCTCCAGCTTCCAGATGCAAATCTTGTTTACTGGCTCACTCTGCTGAGAGTGAATAATCCTTGCCTTGAGGCAGACAGAAACATGGCGGTCCCCGACAGGTGCTCCCTTTCGAATATATATTTTAAAAGCTCCATAAAGCAAGGAATTGGACCGTGCCTGGCTTGGGTTGGAGGCCCACCAGTCCTTCTTACTTGTCATGGGCAAACTCAGAAGCATATGTCGGAGCACCTGGTTTGGGTTGATAGGGTGGTAAGGCCTCTCTTACCCGTCATTGGCTATCTGGCCCATGCCTCTTGCCACAACTATTCCATTGGCCTCCTGAATTGGCCATATGGAGCTTAATATACTGGACCTGGGTAGGTTGCACCAGTAGCTGCCTAGGGAGAGCCATGACCTTATGAATAGAATAGGGCTCAAGGGCACCAAGATCAATAAAACCGCAATAGGTTTTAAATATGGAAGGGGACAGGGTAAAAGTCCATAAAATCCACAAGGAAAGGACTGTTGATGGTTCCTTCCTCCTCTTCTCCGGTTCCTTTTGAAGCTTTTTCTTTTAGATGGTCCTAAAATAAAAACAAAGATTTCTCTCAAGGAGATTTTTCTCCCTGGAAGACTGAGTGTTTTGATCAATTTGTATTACTAATCTCCCTGGCAGCCATTTGGCTGCACTTGTTTTTTGTTGGTAAATGTAAACTGAACCTCGTTCCCAGATTAAAACTGGGTTTGGACCGTGCCATTATATATTAAAGGATCCTTATTTAAAGCACGGTAGCAAAGGTCGTTTGTGTCTCATTTTGCCAGAGACGTTCAGCAGCTGAGCGTCTTTCTTTATCCAAAGTTAACAAATTTAAAATAAACCATGCATGGTGCGAAAGATTCCTGGGGGAGTCCCAGACGGGGTACCAGTCCCCCCTTTTAGTTTTATTAAGAGTAAATTAAGGATAGATGTGCCCGTTTTACTATATTTATGAATGTGTGTTATGTTTATTTGCCAGATGGCATTGGACACTAGTATTTGAGGATTACTTCTAAATGAGGAACAGGTAAAATGTACAACACAAGAAGAACAGTGTATTATTATTTGTTGTGCCTGCTCTATGAGTGATCTTAAATTGTAGCCTCAGATGATGAAATTTAGAGAGGGGGCTAGGCAAAATTAGAATGAGTTAAACCTGAAATTTTGTCTTGAAGACAGGCACTGTTACAGTCTTAGTTGTCGAAAAGAGACCAGTTACAGATTAAACCTCTCTGGAGTTTTTCGAAATATTTAGTAACAACAACAAGTTTAGCTCTTTGTGATGAAGTATATTTAGTTTGAAAAGAAATAATTTTATTAAAGACCAAGGCTAGTTGTAATAATTCTTGTAAGCACGGCCCCTTGTAAAGTCTTATTAACTTTAGGTAAGGATTTTAGGGCCAAAGGAGTCAACTCTTGTTATGTAATTTGGATGGAAGTCTTTATGTAAGATCTTAAACAGAGGAATAAGGTCTCTAGTAGACAGTTTTGAAAGAGGCCGAATCCAATCAATATTCTCTAATAGTTTTTGAACACCATAAAAGTATATAAAGGCTCTATAATTGTAAAGGCTGTTAAGTTATAGTTTAAATTTAGTGACATTTATATTTTGATTATTAAAGGTGTTAAATAATGATCTTTACTAAAACATTAAAACTATAGGAACTGCACATATATTTGAGCAGTTGCACCATTTACCCACAGTGAAAATTACACTTAGACTATTAACTCTTAGAAATCTAGTCTCCCATTGAGGGCTTAGTAATTAAAACCTTTTTAGATGGTAAACTTTTGAATTAATTAAGTACAAAGCAGCTTATTAACAGTTTTTAAATATTTCTAGTTTTGCCACAAGTTAAAAGCACAGACATTTATAGGCCTTGTGGCTTGTGTTTTAGTTTTAACTTGTTAGACAGCCAATGAATTTAATCTTAATTTAATACCAGGTAAAATCTCAATGTTTTAATTTACTAAGAATCTATAAAACTATTTTAACAATTACTTAAATGAAGACTATAGACCAGACCAAATTTAATCTTTCTTTTAACATACACTTGAATAAAAGTTGGTTGGAGTAGAGATCACAGAAACCTATTTGACTTAATGTAGATTTAGATAGAACAAAAAAAATTTGTTTTAATTAACAAAGTTAAGCACTGAATAAGTTTATTTAAGCTCAGATAAGATATTTTGTTTTTTATAGTAGATTTTAACCTCGAAATTTGGTGTAAAAACTGATTTTTGTGGTTATTGTTATAAGGTAAATTGGCTTTTCCCTGCCCAGCGGCTGTAACCTGAGGCCCTCCGGTTGCCCTGGGCAATGGGAAGGGGGGAAAGGAGAGCAAGCTAGGCTCTCCAGGAGGCAGAGAAGAATTTACCAGTTATTTTTTAGTCAATCTATGTCAGTCCAGAGAAGTGAAAGAATTGTCCCTGGGACAAAACGAGTTCCCGGCAGCTGCTGAAAAATTCTTTCAGGTTTCTGTTCCAAGACAGACCAACAAATTTAGTTCCAATTTAAACCATCAACCTGGGAAATGAGCGAGGGAGAAGCCCTCGCTTAAACACAGAATTACTAAAGGGCCCACCGACGTCTTGGTGTGGTCCCGGGTCAGGAAGTAGTGATGCCCCAAACAAAAAACATATGTGCAAATATTTTTAGATGAAAAATTAGCTTACCTCCGGAGGTTTAGACAGGTACCCTCTTTAGGATGGAAGAACATCTATATAAAGTCCTTTTAAAACTCCATATGGCTCAAAACTTAATCTACGCTCTTAATATCAATAAAGAGTTCTCCATGTTAGACTCCTTATGGCTCAAAGCTTAATTTACATTTTTGACTCTGACCTTGCCTATTCTTATGGGAGGGTGTTTGTAGCAAACCAAAAACAAGTACAACAGACTCTGTAACTTCCCCTTATTTTTAAGTCTTAATATTTAATAATACAGTGACACAAAGACAACAAAGGGTAGCATTCATTCACACACACACACCAAAGGCTATTATTCTTTTTTCGCAGAGGTTATAGAGAAAAGGACTGAGAAAAACACTTAGATAACTTCACCAAAAGGATACAAAAATCCTGATATGAAGGGGCACTTGCACCCCAATGTTTATAGCAGTTCTATCAAGAATAGTCAAATTTTGGAAAGAGCCAATTGATGAATAGACAAAGAAGATGTGGTATAGATAAAATGGAATATTCTTTGGTGATCACAAAGATTGAAATCCTGCTTACTGCAATAAGCTGAGCTAGAGTGTATTTTACTAGGTGTGATAAGTCAGTAGAGAAGGACAAACATAGGATTTCACTCATGTGTGGAATTTAAGAAACAAAACAGATGAACATAGGGGAAGGGGAGGAAATATTAAATAAAAACAGAGAGGGAGGCAAACCATAAGACACTTAATTACAGAGAAAAAACTTAGGGTTATTGGAGGGGAGGTGGGGGGGGGTGATAAGCTAAGAGGGCCTTGGATATTAAGGAGATGAGCACAAAGTGTCATATGTATGTGATGAATCCCTGGGGTTTAGTCCTGAAACCAATACTAGAGAGTATGTGAAGTAACTTGAATTTATTTGTTTTTGTAAGCTTATTCATCTATTTTAAGATTTAGTGAACAGGGGAGGAAAGGAGAGACAGAGACAGACCAGAGACAGGAGAGAGAAAGAAAAGGCATACAAGCAGGCTCCCTGGTGTCAGCACAAAGTCCACAGCCAGGCTCAAACTCACAAACCCTGAGATCTTGACTTGAGCTAAAACCAAGAGTCAGATGCTTAACCAACTGAACCACTGAGGCACTTCCCTAACTTGAATTTAAAGAAATAAATTAAACACAGAAATACGGTCAAAAATATACCAAAACATATGTATGCACCCTGAGTGTTCATTGCAGCATTATTTATAAAAACTATGAAATAGAACGAATCCAGTGACATCAATTGATGAATGGAGAAAGCACAAGTGGTATATATACACCATGGACTATTACTCAGCCATAAAAATGGAGGAATTGTTTTCTGTCCTCATCATTGCCTAAGGCTTCATCTGTAGAACATTGTGTGTGAGGCGTATGAAGGTGGAGAACTTATCCTTACATAAGCACAGAGAGAGTAATATTTAGTATAAATTTACAGTATATTCGGTTTCTTAGTGTTTTACAACTTTGTGTTCAAATAGTTATATTAGAACACCGAATTCCACTCATTTTGAATTGGAGAAACTACATTTCAGCCTCTCCTCAGAAGTAGTTCTGTTTGCTAAAATGATTTTTATTTACTTTTGACAAGTGGTTCTTATGAAAATGTAATCATATTTCAAATACTGCTTTGTAACTCTTACTGTCATATTATATACCATTAACAATTTTAGAATGAGACCCTCACTAGTGTATTGGCTAGTCTACCTTGAATCAACTGCATTGAGTATACTAGGTTACCATAAAGCAACGATATGGTCCAATCCTCGTTATCAACGCATGAATCCTGAGACCTCTCAATAACTAGAAATATCTGGGAGGCCTGGGTCGCTGACTCAGTTAAGCGTGTGACTTCGGCTGAGGTCGTGATCTGTGATTCATGGAATGGAGCCCTGTGTTGGGCTCTGAGCTGAGAGGTCAGAACCTGGAGTTTGCTTTGGATTTTGTGGCCCCCTCTAACTCTGCCTCCCCTCCACTGAAAAATTAAGAAACACTAAAAACAAGTTTCTCTCTCTCTCAAAATAAATAAAGTTTTTTGAAAAAAGTGTCTCTTTCAAAAATGCATATACATTAACGCACATAAATAAATATGAATTTCTTTTTCCTGTAAAAACAAAGATAAGGTTTACATTCTTTGAAGAAACAGGAGGGTTGCTGGAGGTCTTGCTGGGCACATTTTTAACCTCATGAACTTCACGGGGCAGGGGTGCAAATCCACATGTAGGGTTTGGTGCTTCCTTTTTAGCAATGTCTCCTGGAAGGTTCCTTTTTGTATGAGTGTGATTCAGATCACTGCAGTAGGGGAAAGGAATAGTGATTTCTAGATGTTGAGATAAAAATCCTAGAGATGTTTCATGTCTTCTGCTTTAGCATCCTCTTCTTAAGCTACCGTCATTATTTACTGTAGATGAGGGACAACTCTAACATTGGGTGACATTAAATAGCATAGGCTACTTCTGAAATTCTCATTTCACTCCTTTATATGTATCAGTAATACTTGGAAGTGGAGGGCTTTTCTCAAAGTGTAAATCATGACTTTTTAAGCGGGATCCTTTTATTACAAATATGTGTGATTTATTCAGGATTTTGATGGTTACAATTTCTCCTATTCTCATTTGAGAATTCTGTTAATCATGCTTCCATTTGTATGAGAATGTCTACAACATCAATTCATTTTTCTTTCTTTCTTTCATTCTTTCTTTCTTCCTTTCTTTCATTCTTTCTTTCTTTCTTTCCTTCTTTCTTTTTAATATTTTATTGTCAAAGTGGTTTCCATTCAACAGCCTGTGCTCTTCCCCACAAGTGCCCTCCTCCATCACCACCACCTCTTTTCCCCCTCCCCCTTCCCCTTCAGCTCTCAGTTTGTTTTCAGTATTCAAAAGTCTCTCAAGTTTTGCGTCCCTCTCTCTCCCCAAATCTCTTTCACTCTTCCCCTCCCCCTGGTCCTCCTTTAGGTTTCTCCTATCCTCCTGTTAGACCTATGAGTGCAAACATATGGTATCTTTCCTTCTCTGCCAGACTTCTTTTGCTTATCATAACACCCCCAACGTCCATTCACTTCCTACAAATGGCCAGTTTCATTCTTTCTCATTGACATGTAATGATCCATTGTGTATATATATATATATATATATATATATATATATATATATATGCGACCTCTTCTTGAACCATTCATCACGTGATGGTCATTTTGGCTCTTTACATGTTTTGGCTATTGTTGACATTGCTACTATGAACATTGGGGTACAAGTGCTCCTATGCATCTGCACTTCTGTATCCTTTGGGTAAATCCCTAGCAGTGCTATTGCTGGGTCATAAGGGAGTTCTATGGATAGTTTTTTAAGTACCCTCCACACTGTTTTCCAGAGCGGCTGTACCAGTTTACATTGCCACTAACAGTGTAGGAGGATGCCCGTCTCTCCACAACCTCACCAGCCTCTATGGTCTCTTCATTTGTTCATTTTAGCCACTCTGACTGGTGTGAGGTGGTATCTCAGTGTGGTTTTGATTTGTGTTTCCCTGATGATGAGTGATGTTGAGCATCGTTACCCATGCCTGTAGGCCATCTGGATGTCCTCTTTGGAGAAGTGTCTGTTCATGTTTTCTGCCCATTTCTTCACTGGGTTATTTGTTTTGTGGATGTGGAGTTTGGTGAGTTCCTTGTAGATTTCGGATACTATCCCTTTATCTGATATGTCATTTCCAACGACCTCTTCCCATTCTGTAGGTTTCCTATTAGTTTTCTTGTTTCCTTTGCAGTGCAGAAGCTTTTTATCTTGATGAAGTCCCAAGAGTTCACTTTAACTTTCATTTCCCTTGCCTTTGGGGATGTGTTGAGTAGGAAATTGCTGTGGTGGAGGTCAATTGGGTTGTTTTCTACTTTCTCCTCGAGAGTTTTGATGGTTTCCTGTCTTACATTCAGGTCCTTCCGCCATTTTGAGTTGATGTTTGTGTATGGTGTAACAAAGGGGTCTAGTTTCATTCTTCTGCACGTGGCTGTCCAGTTCTCCCAGCACCACCTGCTAAAGAGGTAGTGTTTTTTTCCATCGGATACTCTCTCCTGCTTCGTCAAAAATTAATTGGCCGTCCATTTGTGGGCCCAGTTCTGGGTTCTCTATTCTATTTCATTGGTCTATGTGTCTGTTTTTGGGCCAATATCATACTGTCTTGATGATGACAGTTTTTTAGTAGAGGCTAAAGTCTGGGATTGTGATGCCTCCCGTTTTGGTTTTCTTCTTCACTATGACTTTGGCTATTCTCGGTCGTTTGTGGTTCCATACGAATTTGAGGATAGTTTGCTCTAGCTTTGAGAAGAATGTTGGTGCAATATTAATGGGGATTGCATTGAATGTGTAGATTTCTTTGGGTAGTAATGACATTTTCACAAGGTTTATTTTTCTGATCCATCAACAGGGAATGTTTTTCCATTTCTTGGTGTCTTCCTTAATTTCCTTCAGAAGTTTTCTATAGCTTTCATCATATAGGTCTTTTACATCCTTGGTTAGGTGTACTCCAGGGTACTTTATGGTTTTTCGTGCAATTGTGAATGGGTTCAGTTTCTTGATTTCTCTTTCTGCTGTTTCATTTTTGGTGTATAGGAATGCAACTGATTTCTGTACATTGATTTTGTCCCTGCAACTTTACTGAATTCATTGATCAGTTCTAGAAGGCTTCTGGTGGAGTCTGCTGGGTTTTCCATGTAGGGAATAATGTCATCTGTGAAAAGGGAAAGTTTCACTTCTTCTAAGCAATCCTTTTGTTGTTTGATTACTGATGCTAGGACTTCCAGCACTATGTTAAACAATAGTGGTGAGAGTGGACACCTCTGTCGTGTTCCTGCTCTCAGGGGGAAAGTTCTCAGTTTTTCCCCATTGAGGATGATCTTAGCTGTGGGCTTTTCATAAACTGCTTTTATAATGTTTAGGTAAGTTTCTTCTATTCCAACTTTCTCAAGGTTTTTTTTTTTTTTTTAATAACAGTTCCTGTATTTTGTCAAATGTGTTTTCTGCATCTATCGACAGGATCATATGGTTTTTAACTTTTCTTTGGTAATGTCGTGGATCACATTGATAGATTTGCGAACATTGAACCAGCCCTGTAACCCAGGAATGAATCTCACTTGATCATGATGGATAATATTTTTTAATATGCTGTTGAATTCGATTTGCCAGTATCTTGTAGAGTATTTTTGCATCTGTATTCATTAAGGATATTAGTCTGTAGTTGTCTTTGTGTGGGGGTCTCTGCCTGGTTTGGGTATCAAGGTGATGCTGGCTTCGAAGAATAAGTTTGGAAGTTTTCCTTCTATTTCTATTTTTTGGAATAGTTTGAGAAGAATGGGTATTAGCTCTGCTTTAAATGTCTGGTAGGATTCCGCTGGGAAGCCATCTGGCCCTGGGCTCTTGTTCGTTTGGAGATTTTTGATACCAGATTCCATTTCCGCACTGGTTATCAGTCTATTCATGCTTTCTATCTCTTCCCGTTTGAATTTTCGCAGTGGATGTGCATTCAGAAATTTCTCCATTTCCTCTAGGTTGTCCAGTTGTTGGCATATAATTTTTCATAGTAATCTCTGATGATTGCTTGTATTTCTAAGGGATTGGTTGTAATAGATCCTTTTTCATTCATGATTTTGTTTATCTGGGTGCTCTCTCTTTTCTTTCTGAGGAGCCTGGCTAGAGGTTTATCGATTTTGTTTATTTTTTCAAAGAACCAACTCTTGGTTTTGTTGATCTGCTCAACTATTCTTTTGGATTCTATATTGTTTATTTCTGCCCTGATCTTTATTATTTCTTTTCTTCTGCTGGCTTGAGGGTGCTCATGCTGCTCCCATTCTAGTTTCAGTAGGTGCTCTGTTAGACTGAATTTGCACATTTTGTAGTTTGTTGAAATAGGACTGGATTGCAATATACTTTCCTCTTAGGACTGCCTCTGCTGCATCCCAGAGATTTTGGATTGTAGTATTTTCATTTTGGTTGGTTTCCATATATTTTTTAATTTCATCTCTAATTGCTTGAGTAGCCCAATCATTCTTTAGTATGGCGGTTTTTAACCTCCACATTTTTGGAGGTTTTCCAGACTTTTTCCTGTGGTTAATTTCAAGTTTCATAGCATTATGATCTGAAAGTCTGCATGGTATGATCTCTATTCGTTTATACTTTTGGAGGGCTGCTTTATGCCCCAGTATGTGATCTATCTTGGATGTGTCATGTGCCATCGAAAAGTGTTGAATTTCCTAATTTCTGGATGCAGAGTTCTAAATATATCTATCAATTCCATCTGTTCCAATGTGTCATTCAGGTCCAATGTTTATTTAGTGATTTTCTGTCTGGTTGATTTATCCATTGCTGTCAGTGGAGTACTAAAGTCCCCTGCAATTAGCACATTCTTATCAATAAGATGGTTTCTGTCTGTGATTAATTGTTTTATATATTTGGGCGCTACCCCGTTCGGCGCATTGATATTTATAATTGTTAGCTCTTCCTGATGGAGAGACCCTGTCATTATTATATAAAGTCCTTCTTCATCTCGTGTTACTGCCTTTAGTTTAAAGTCCAGTTTGTCTGATATAAATATGACTACTCCGTTTTTCTTTTGGCTTCCATTCGCATGATAGATATTTGTCCATCCCTTTACTTCCAATTGCTGTGGTGGAGGACAAGGATCATTAAGACAGTATGGTATTGGCACAAAAACAGACATATAGACCAATGGAATAGAATAGAGAACCCAAACTGGGCCCACAAATGGATGGCCAAATAATTTTTGACAAAACAGGATAGAGTATCCTATGGAAAAAAGACGGCCTCTTTAGCAGGTGGTATTGGGAGAACTGGACAGCCACATGCAGAAGATGAAACTAGACCCCTTTCTTATACCATACACAAAAATCAACTCAAAATGGCTGAAGGACCTGTATGTGAGACAGAAAACCATCAAAATCCTCGAGGAGAAAGTAGGAAACAACCTCCTTGACCTCAATCGGTGGCTGGCTTCTGAACCAGGTTCTTGTAGGGGGAGGGGACAGTTTCTCTTGGTGCCACCTGGGATTTGCGCTGCCGCTGCCTGAGGCGAGGTGTGATGCCTAAGGTGAGGTACACAGCAGGAGCCACCAACTCCCAGCCCACAGCCAGGATAGGAATCGTGCTGGGGAATGGGTCAGTTTCTTTTGGTGCCTCCAGGATTCACCTGCTGTTGCGCGAGGCGCCGGGCGTTGCCGGAAATGATCTGCCTGCTCCGGAAGCGGGAGCGCGCCTTCCCCCTCCACCGCCACCAACTCCCTGCTGGCAAGTCGTAGGGGTGGGGTCTAGGTTTTCCCTGTCTGCACCCAGGATTCAGGATTTGCGCGGCCAATGCTGGGGGCGAGATGTGCCATGGAAATGAGGTATGTGCCCCCACTCTCTCAGCCGAGACAAAGTGAGCACCCCTGATGCCTCAGCAAAGGAAGCCGACTCCCTGCCGGGATGGCACAGGGCTGGAAGCTGTTTTTTACTTGTGCCACATGGGTTCGAGATTTAGGCTACCCAGCAGATATATACAGAGTGAGAGTTTTTGTCTCCGAGTGGGGTTAAATGTTCTTTCTCTCTTCTCCAGAGACAGTACTATGAGTGTGTTCACTTTCTCTGTCTCTTCCCTTTCTCTCTCAGGCTCCGTGCGCTTTCCCCATGTTGGGCTGGGGCTCCCGCCTCCCCTGCCTGTCTCAGGCTGGCCCGTTTTCAAATCTCCCCAGTTGGCACTCACTCACTCAGGCACCTTTGAGGTTGTTTTCTTTCTGGAGTCTGTGTTTTTTCCTTCCACTCTTTTATTCTTTATGTTTTTTATTTTTTATTTTTTTGAGAGACAGAGAGAGACAGCACGAGCAGGGGAGGGTCAGAGACAGAGGGAGATAGAGAATCCAGAGCAGGCTCCAGGCTCTGAGCTAGCTGTCAGCAGAGAGCCAGACGTGGGGCTCAAACCCATGAACCATGAGATGATGACCTGAGCCGAAGCAAGACGCTTAACCGACTGAGCCACTCAGGTTCCCCTCTCCTTCTGCTCTTGCAGGTGGGAGTAATGTCCTTCTCAGTTCGATAGATGTGGCAGACGAAGTTTACAGCGCTCCCTTCCTCTCCGCCATCTTGGTTCCTCCCCTGATCCAGAGAGGCACCTTTTTGAAAGAGTTTCCTGCCTGGGATGCCAAATATTTCTTTGCCCAACATTTATTCTTTCCTTTTTCCTGTGAATGTATTTCCCCCTCGTTGAAATTCTAAATCTCTACACCTCTCCATTAGTCACAATGGCACCTAAGCATCATTAGCCTCATACTCATCTTGTTGATGTTCCTATACTTAAGCCTTTTTTCTCTTATGAATCTGTCTTATAATTACTCGATTACTAGGTCAGCCAAAGTATTGACAACTGATTAAGAAAAATTGTTTCCTGTCCTACACATTCATTGTGTTGTTGAGAAGTGACCTTGGTGCTTCAGAGCCACAGGAAACTGAAGAGAGGGAATGTGGGATAACGAGGAACAGTAGCTTTCTTGCTTTACCAGACTGAGGAAGCTGAGGCAGGTTAGCGCCTTCAGAACTGCAAGGCCACCCAGAGGAAGGGGCTGGGGTTTGTAGGGAAATACAGGATCCAACTGGTTTGGACAGGAATTTTTTGTGCTGCCAGTCCTGCTTATCTGGTTTTCTGGGTCGTACTGGTTTCCTCATTAAAGAAAGAAAAAATGGCTAAGAGTCCTGTCTGGGATGCTCAGCCTGTTAAGCATCCCACGTCAACTCAGGTAATTTGAGGACAGTCCCTTTGTTCCTGCCTTGCATCTGGCTCTCTGCTGTCAGCATGGAGCCTGCTTTGGATCCTCGGTCCTCCTCTCTCTGCTCTTCCTCTGCTTTCGTACCCTCTCCGTATCTCTTCCTCGGTGTCAAAATAAGTACACTTAAAAAAATATCTCCTGGGAATTCATCTGGCCCCGGGCTTTTATTCGTTGGGAGATTTTTGATAACTAATTCGATTTATTCACTGGTTATGGGTCTGTTCAGATTTTCTATCTCTTCCCGTTTGAATCTTGGTAGTGCATATGTGTTTAGAAATTTGTCCATTTCTTCTAGATTGTCCAGTTTGTTGGCATATAGTTTTTCATAGTAATCTCTGATGATTGCTTGTATTTCTGAGGGATCTGTTGTAATGGATCCATCTTCCTTCATGATTTTGTCTATTTGCATGTTTTCTCTTTTCTTTCTGAGGAGCCTAGCTGGAGGTTTATCAATATTGTTTATTTTTTCAAAAAACCAACTCTTGGTTTCATTGATCTGTTCAATTGTTTTTGTGGATTCTATCTTGTTTAATTGTGCTCTGATCTTTATTATTTCTTTTCTTTTGCTGGGTTTCGGGTATTCTTGCTGCTCCCTTTCTAGTTTCCTTAGGTGCTCTGTTAGGTTTTGAGTTTGTGCTTTCTCTGATTTGTTGAGGTAGGCTTGTATTGCAATGATCTTTCCTCTTAAGACTGCCTTTGCTGCGTCCCAGAGAGTTTGAATTGCTGTATTCTCATTTTCGTTCGTCTCCATATATTTTTTAATTTCCCCTCTAATTGCCTGATTGACCCAATCATCCTTTAGTAGGGTAGTTTTTAACCTCCACATTTTTGGAGGTTTTCCAGACTTCTTCCTGTGGCTGATTTCGAGTTTCATAGCATTGTGATCTGAATGTGTGCATGATATGATCTCAATTCTTTTATATTTATGGAGGGCTGTTTTATGACCCAGTATGTGATCAATCTTGGAGAATGTGCCATGTGCCCTCGAGAAGAAAGTGAATTCCCTAGCGTCAGGATGCAGAGTTCTAAATATATCTATCAATTCCATCTGCTCCAGGGTGCCATTCAGGTCTATTGTTTCTTTAGTGATTTTTTTGTCTGGCTGACCTATCCATTGTTGTAAGTGGGGTATTAAAGTCCCCTGCAATTAGCACATTCTTATCAATAAGATTGCTATTGTTTGTGATTAATTGCTTTATGTATCTAGGAGCCCCCAAATTCGGCGCATAAATATTTATAATTGTTAGCTCTTCTTCATGTAGAGTCCCTGTAATTATTATATAGTGTCCTTCTTCATCTTTTGTTACTGCCTTTATTTTAAAGTCCAGTTTGTCCGATATAAGTATGGCTACTGTAGCTTTCTTTTGGCTTCCAGTTGCATGGTAGATATTTCTCCATCCCCTTATTTTCAAACTGAAGGTGTCTTCAGATCTAAGGTGAGTCTCTTGTAGGCAGCAAATAGATGGGTTTTGGTTTTTGATCCATTCTGCTACCCTGTGTCATTTGACTGGAGCATTTAGTCCATTGACATTCAGTGTTATTATTGAAAAATGTGGGTTTAGATTCATTGTGTTCCCTGTAGAGTGCATGTTTGTAGTGATGTCTGTGATACCTTTATTCCTTGCTACATTTCCGTCATAGAGTCCCTCTTAAGATTTCTTGTAGGGCTGGTTTGGTGGTGATGAATTCTCTCAACTTTTGTTTATTTGGGAAAATCTTTATCTCTTCTTCTATTTTGAATGACAGGCTAGCTGGGTAAAGGATTCGTGGCTGCATATTCTTCCTGTTCATCACGTTGAAGATTTCCTGCCATTCCTTTCTGGCCTGCCAAGTTTCATTATATAGGTCTGTAACCACTCTGATAGGTTTCCCTTTGTATGTTAGGGCCTTTGTCTCCCTAGCTGCGTTCAGAAGTCTCTCTTTGTCTTTATATTTTACCAGTTTCACTATGATATGTCGTGCTGAAGGTCGGTTTACGTTACATCTTAGGGGAGTTCGGTATGTCTCCTGAATTTCAATGTCTTTCTCTTTCCCCCGATTAGGGAAATTTTCGTGTATAATTTGGTCTAGCACACCTTCAAGCACTCTGTCTTTGTCCTCCTCTTCAGGAACTCCTATGATACGGACATTGTTCCATTTGATTGTATCACTCAGGTCTCTGATTCTCCTTTCGTGCTCCTGAATCATTTTCTCTCTCCTTTTCTCAGCCTCCTCTTTTCCTATAACTGTGTCTTCTAATTCACTTATTCTCCTCTCTGTTTCTTCAATACGTGCATTGGCAGCCTCCAACTTATTATTCATCTCATTTAGAGCCTTTTCTAACTTCTCAGAGCTCTTTTGAAGGTTCCTGGTCTTTGTATCAATATCTTCTCTGATAGCTTTCATGTTTTTTTCAAGCCCAGCAATTAATTTTATGACAATCGTTCTAAATTCTTGTTGAGTTATGTTGCTTATGTCTCTTTTGAGCAGTTCTGTAGCTGTGATTTCTTCCTGGAGTTTCTTTGGAGAAGAGTTCTTTCGTTTCGCCATTTTGGCTAGCTTTCTGTCTCTTGTCAGTTTTAAAAGCTCGATCTGCACTGTGCGATTATTAGTATTCCTCTATAGAAGGAGGCTCTTGGAGGGTCTAGGGTCTGTCGTTTCAGGAGACTTTTTTTTAAATGTTGTCTCTCGGTTTCTCTTGTCGTGCTTCTGATTAATTTATTTCCCTCCTCAGCGATATTTGGGGTTTTCCACTATGTGTGCTTTGGGTTGTTTCTTGAGGTAGCCCTGAAAAGGAAAACAGACAGACAAACACACAGAGAAGACAAGCACACAAATGTACTGATAAAGAAGCAAACCTAAGGGGGAAAGAAAAAAAAAAGAAACAGGAAAGTAAAGAGAGGAGAAAAAAGAAGAAAAGAAAAAAAAGGAAGAGGAAAAAACAAAAGGGGAAAGAAAAAAATAGCAGTCGGGGATGGGGGGGACAGCGACAGTCAGAGATAAAGGACAGTCTGCGAGCTTAAAACCTGCAGTGGGGGTTGGGGGAGATAAGGATGGATTAACGGAAAACTATCTGGATGGTAAGAGTTGATCTAAGCACAGCAGTGCCTAATTGTTGGTCTTTCCCAGATTCCAGGGGAAAGGGAGAAAAGAAGGAAATAGGAAGATAGCAAAGAGAAGACAAGGGACAATTAAAAATTAAAAATATTAAGAAAAAACCCCACTTAACGGTAATAAGCAAAAGCCCAGCAGCTCTCCAGCGAGGGTGGGCATGGCTTGGTGCATGTGGGTCGGATCCCAAGGGCTGCTCTCTGAGGCCCCGCCTTGGGGGATGCGAGGAGAAGAATGGCGAGGGGCCCCCCAAGTCCCCCTCAGACCATGCGTTCCAGCCACTCACTGGAGTCCAACCTTCTTGTGCTTTGGGCGGATGTAATTGTTTCTGTTTTCCAAGTTCTGCCCGGTTTCTAAGTCCTCGCCCGCACACTCAATATTGCCACCACAGTTAAAATTGCCTGCAGGTGGGCTGCTTTCTGGTCGGGGCAGCGAGGGAGTTTGTGAAGTCAGAGTTCTCCCCTGGCTCCACCTGAAGTTGATGAGCTGCCTGGTCAGACTGAACACCCCCGCTGAAGGGGCAGATATCTCCCTCAGCGCTCAGCGACCCTGAGACCCATGCTGAATCTCTCCTCTACAGGGATTGCACTGTGAGTGATTCAGTCTCTACTTCTCTTCCCCTGGTCTCTCTCCTGCCTTGTCCCGAGGTACCGCGGGCGCCTGTGAAGATCCGTGCACCTCTGGATACGCGGCTCCCCGCATGAGCGACTGTCGGGGAATCTGTGCACCTCCATGCTCTCTCTAGGCTGCCCCGCACTGTGCCGATCCCCTCTGACCTGCCCGCCTCGGGGCTCCTAGCCACCCCGCCCGGCTAGGAGCAGTACGCCTGGGGACACGTGGGTTTCAGTGGGGTCAGCGACAAGCCTCTGGGCGCTCTGTGCTTTGTCTCTGGATTCGGTGCTCCCTCCCCTAACGTCTCTGGTCCCGTTCGCACTCACTTACTCAGGCAATCGTGAGACTGCTGTCAATAAGGGATCAGTTCGCAAACCTCCGTTCTTGGAGATCAGAGAGCTGTGGCTTTTTAATCCTTCTCCGTTTGATAATTGTGGGTGGACGGAGGTAATGGGGCTCCTACTTCTCAGCCATCTTGCCGCTCCCCTGTTTTATTTATTTTTGACACAGAAAGAGACAGAGCATGACAGGGGGAGGAGCAGAGAGAGAAGGACACAGAGAACCAGAAGGAGGCTCCAGGCTCTGAGCCAGCTGTCAGCACAGAGCCCGACATGGGGCTTGAACCCACGAACATGAGATCTGACCTGAGCTAAAGTCGGAGGCCTAACTGAGCCACCTAGGCGCCCAATAATTTTTTTAAAAAGACATGCTATTTGGAAAACTCTTAGGCATTGATTTAGGAAAATAAACTTTCTTACAGAAGGGCAGCAGTTTGTCACCTCAAATTATGTCTCTTTGCCATAAGGATTATTTTCAACTAACAAAGGAAAAACTCTGAGAACCAGGACAAGTTTCCTTTGTAAGAGACATTTGCATGCATGAGGGAAAGTTCCATGTGGAAGGGTGTCTCCCTCTGTGTAGCAGGAAGAGGGAGAATGTGTGAATCTCCAGAAACTCTGACCATGGAGAAGGCCTGGATTTTAATCTGGGCAACAACCAGGGGAGCCTCAGTTGCTGTGCTAGTTCACCTCCCCCAGTGCTTCCCAGGAGGATCCCTGTTGAGTTTCCAGAAGGATCCTTGCTGCCGTCCTTCCTGTCAGATCCCCTCAGGTGGGTGGGTGGTTACAACAGTGTTGTTTCAGTGAAGTGCTCCAGGGGATCCTGTGCAGGTTTTTTTTTTTTTT
>PJEM01018833.1:0-17645 GCA_004023845.1 Helogale parvula | reverse complement strand
GAAGTAGTTTTGAAATCAATTTGACAAGTTTTAAGATTGAAAATACACAGTTGACCCTTGAATAACATGGGTTTAACTACTAGGGTCCACACACACATTGGTGTTTTTCAATAAGTACAGTACACTATTGTAAATATATTTTCCATATGGTTTTCTTAACATTTTTAATTTTGCTCGCCTCCTTTATTGTAAGAGTACAATGTGCAATATGAACAACACACAAAATATGTGTTAACTGTTTATGTTAAGGCCTCCAATCGACAGCAGGCTATTAGTAGTTAAGTTTTGGGGAAGTCAAAAGTTACACGTAGATTTTTGAATAAATGGGGTCGACACGCCAATCCCCATGCTGTTCAAGGCTCATTTGTATATGGTTTTCCAAACACAGTATTTGTAAAGTATAGTTTAAGTCTTCTGTACTTTGTTTAGCTCGCAGGCAAAAGACATCAAACTCTTTCCTTAGTCGACCAGACCTTCCAAACCTGGCTTATAAGAGCTAAAGGCAAAAGTCCAGGAATTATCTTCATCCCTGGCTATCTCTCTGATATGAATGGTACAAAAGCATTGGCGATTGAAGACTTTTGTAAATCTCTAGGTCACGCCTGTATAAGGTAGGAACAACATATTTCAGAGAAAAATACTACTACCTTTGAGCTTGGCAGTGGAGACATATTTCTGCTCTGACCAATTAAAGCAAGTGCCAGTGTTTTTACGGATTAATTGATTTTAATGGTCTGTAAACTTTCACCTTGTGATTTAGGACTATGGTAAATGCAGCCTTTATTATTTTTTTTCTTATGTTTTTATTTATTACTGAGACAGAGGGAAACAGAGCATGAGTCGGGGAGGGGCAGAGAGAGAGGGAGACACAGAATCGGAAGCAGGCTCCAGGCTCTGAGCTGTCAGCACAGAGCCCAATGCCGGTCTCAAACCCAGGAACCTTGAGATCATGGCCTGAGCCAAAGTCAGCCACTTTAACTGACTGAGCCACCCAGGCGCTCCCAAATGCAGCCTTTAAATGACCAACTCTAATGGGCTTTGTGCCACTCTGACAATGCTGGTGGGAAGAGATACTAGCAGGAACTAAACTCTTTAGATATAATAATCTAGCATGACAACAAACCAAAAATTGTAGTTGACTTTCTTTTAATATCTTGTAATTATGTTGTGGCTTTCCATTGGGGATTTAAAGGCTTTTGTTTGGCCACTCTTTATAACTCTTCTTTCAAAATATGTTTTTAAAAATAACGTATGTATTTGAGAATACTGTATATGTTTCATGTCTCTGACAATCTTGTAAGTTCCCATTTCACATCCTCTTCCTTCATATTGAGCCCATTCTTTTCTTTGGTTTTAGGTATAATTTAGAACTCCTAAATTGATTTCTCTGGCCGGGTGTTTTCATTGGTGTTCCATGCCCATATAAATAAATGAATGAATGAATGAATGAAAGTATTCTAAAATTAGTATTAATATAATTCATGTTCGCACTGGAGTTTTCTCTTTCCCCTCACTCCTGTAGTGAATATATAGAACCATAGAAGGATATGTGTTGTGTAACCAAAATTTGATTTTGTAATTCCTAATATTTCATACCAATAATTAGTAAAATAGTATTAGTTTTCTTTACCTATAACAATCATTATAAACCTTTATAAAAGTGTAGCCCTTCACTACAAAATTCTAATTCGACCAAATTTCTTTTTATTTGCTTTTATCAAGCTTCATTGCAACCTAGTCACTATTAACTGTTGATTGCATTTTAGCTTGTTATTGGCGATTTTATCTTTTATTTATACTCCAGTTCCTCAGTTTACTTTTTTATGTTTTTGGCTGTAAAATGTTAGATCTTGAACGAGGAAATGGGTAGTTTTGTATATTATACAAGAAATGGTTCATATGGCTATATGAAAACGGCTTTTTGATGTTCTGTCACCATGCCGACATAGATTGTGTCAGAGCTCAGGCATGTAACACCTGGTGTTAGGGCTGGGATTCTCTCATAGTTATTGCCATAGAATATTTAATCCAGAACGGCCTGTGGGGTTTGTTGTTGTTGTTGTTTGCTTGTTTGTGTGTTTGTTCTTAAGTAGGCTGCACACCTGAAGTGAGGCTCGAACTCACGACCCTGAAGATCAAGAGTCTCATGCTCTATGGACTAAGCCAGCTGTCCCACCCTAAATAGCTGGGTATCTTTGATTATTGTTTAGTTTTGTTTCAAGAGACAGAGTGCGAGCAGGGGAGGGACAGAGATAGGGAGACCCAGAATTTGAAACAGGCTCCCGGCTCTGAGCTGTCAGCACAGAGCCCGACATGCAGCTTGAACCTACGAACCTTGACATCATGACCTGAGTCGAAGTCTGACTGTTTAACCAGCTGAGCTGCCCAGGTGCCCCAACTGCTGAGTATGTTTGAATTGTCTTTGTCCCTTGGTTAGGGTTCAGCAAGAGTGAACTATTTTTTTTACTTGTACCTTTTAGTATCACCAAATGTTTATATTTTCCTTTTTGAAGGGTTTCTACTTATATTCTGCATCTGCATCATATATTTGGAAGGCAGCCGTGAAAGATGCACAAGTAGAGATGTCTAATTGCCCACCAAGGGAGGGAAAAAGAGGATTAGCTGGTACCTTTCTTCCCTCTTTTCCTGGGTCTGTTTTCTATGTCCCCCGGGTTGGAGAGAAATAATGACAGTGATTGAGATTTCAACAGCGGCCTTGTTACACAGTTTCCCAAGGGTCCAAAATCATTTCACTTTATACGAAAGAAAATGTTAATTTCTTCTTCCTCCATGATTCGTCAATGCCTAAGAAAATGTGTGTAGGCTGTATAGCACATATATGTTCCTACATGTACACTAAAAACACTAGGATTTATTAGTTTTCATCAAATTTTAAGAATTAGAGAAACCTGAATGCTTCAAATTTGAATCAAGTGATTCTTTTTACTTTTACCTCCCACTTTTAATTTAGTATGTGTAATCGTACTCCATGTGCGAGGTGCAGGGGCCTCACCTCTGGGAGGAATGCAGACCCAAAACCAAGAATGGTGTTTCCCCACCAGGATCTGACCATGCTACAGGAATAATGAGGCATATCACACACATACGAACCGTCTTATAGAGCAGGGTATAAAAATTGATTGTGACTGATAAAAATGAATTCAATATAAGTTTCATTAGGTAAAAATTTTTCTTTAGCTTCTCTAGGGGAAGTTTTTCCAGGAAAAAAAACAATTGTTTGGACTAAGCTCTGAGAGGATGAGCTGTGAAGGTGAAAGGAGAAGGTGCTCCAGGTGATGGAAATAGTATGAGGCATGAAACAGGAACAGAAAGCAAGAGCCAATTTAGTAACATTAAGTTGATCAGTTGGGCCAAAGCACTGGTTTCCTCTGACAAGATAAATGATCAATCTGAGATGACCAGAATATAATGGTCTAAAAAACAGGTTAAAATACTAAAAGGTCGTGTTTTATGTTACAGGGAACCACTGAAGTTAATGCCATAGCAATAAAACGTTTCAGGAAAAAAACCTGACAGGTATAAAGTAGATCCATTTGGAGAGAGAATAGTCACAGAGACACAGGAGGCTACTGTGCTAGGCCCGGTTTAATATGACAAAACATGAAGGGCACCTGGGTGGTTCAGTCAGTTAAGCGTCTGACTTCGGCTCAGGTCATGATCTGATGGTTCGTGGGCTCAGGACCCGAATCGGGCTCTGTGCTGAGAGCTTAGAGCCTGGAGCCTGCTTCAGATTCTGTGTCTCCTCTTCTGCCCATCCTCAGCTCATGCTCTCTCTCTCAAAAATAAATAAATGTTAAAAAAAAAAACTTAAAAAAAAAAAGATGACAAAGATGTGCAGGGCGATACTGTTCTTATCAGATTGCAGAGGAAAAGGTGAATGAGAAGAAATGAGAGCGAGTGCGGACGGCACAGGGCAAGCAGTGCTTGGTACCTGGGGGAAATTTTGAGTCAAACAGTCTGCTCCTGAAGAACTGACATTCTAGTCACACAAATACTTGAAACTTGATTACGACATAATAAGACAAGTGTTAAGTGAGTACATACAACAAAGGTGACTGAGGGAGTGTATGTCAGAGTTGCTCAGAGAAAATGACATGACTGAAGGAATGGGAAGGAAGGCTTTCCCGGCTTTCCAGACAGGATGCAAAGGCTCAGCATCATGAAAGGTCCTGTCCGGGGATCGGGGTGGTTCAGGAGGACTGTGGTAGAAAGTAATCTGCAGGCGTGGTGTGATCTTTCATAGTCTACCCAACAGAGGCCTTGAAAGTGCACAGATCAACAGACCGAGCCTGGAGAGCTAGGCAGTTTGAAGGAGAAGCAAACTACGGGATGAGTTAGTGATCATGAATTTGATTTCCCTCTTTCCCTTTCATTGATTTAGTAAATACTAAGCACCTACTGTGTGCAAGGTACCGATGTCGGCATTGGGAAAACAGCCTGTGCCTGTATGGTCCTTCCATTCTAGGGTGGGAGATGGGCCACAAACAAATACTCACATTTTTTATATGTCAGGTAGCAATATTTGCCATGAGGAAAGTAAAGCAGGGTAAGGAAATGGAGAACGAGGAAGGGAGCATGGTTTTGCATTGAGTAGTCAGAGAAGGCGTCTCTGGAGATGTAGCATATGAGCCAGAGGCCTGAGCGAAGTGAGGGAGCAATCAAAGTGGGTATCGGGGGGGATACGGTCTGCCCTGTAGAAGGAAAAGCTGATATCAAACTCCTGAAGCAAAACCTGGGTGATGTATTCCATTTACTTCAAGAAGGTGGATAGGATTCAGTTGGGAGGGAGAGAAGGTAAGAAATCCGTAAGAAATGAAGTCAGAGAGGTAGTTGATGGCCATGTGTCAGGAAGAACTTTTATGTTTTATTTAAAGATGATAGAAAGCTTTTGATGGGTTTGTGCAAGATATGATTTTTGTTTTAAAAGGATCTCTGACGACTGCATGGGGAATGGACTAAAGGGTAGGAAATGGAGACAGGGAGACTTAGGAGGATACTGTGAACGCGAGTCTGGTCGGAGAAGACGGTGACGTGGACTGGCTGCTGGCTGCGGAGGGGGGTGAGAGAGTGAGTGGACTTGGGCGACATTTGGAGGTTATGCCAGTAGGATCTATTTTAATATATTTTTATGTTTTAAGCATTGTAATAATGATAAAAGAGCTATCTTCTTTAAAAACCCGAGAAATATATAGATAGACATCTGAATATAGATTCATGTTTTCCCTTTTTCTAGGTTTGATTACTCAGGAGTTGGAAATTCAGATGGTAACGTACAAGAATGCACAGTGGGAAGATGGAGAAAAGATGTTCTTTCTATAACTGATGACGTAGCTGAGGGACCACAGGTGACTATGTGTGTTAAGTATAATTATTGACTAACCTCATTTCTTTTGAGCTGTGCCTTTAGCTATGAAAATTTAGTAGTTTAACTGTTTAACAATTAATTTTGGCATTAGATTTAAAATTGTTCTGTTCACTTTCTCATAAAATTTAAATGGCATTTTACTTTACATTGTAATCCTAATTTTAATTCTGCTTTGTGCCAAATATTAATAGCCTGGGAGCTAATGGATATAGAAGGAAAAAGTACATACATAAATTACTGAATCCCCTTACAGAAAAGAAAAAGAAATTCCTCTTTAAAACTGTCTACCTTTTGGGGGCGTCTGGGTGACTCAGTTAGTTGAACATTTGACTCTTGATTTCAGCTCATGTCATGATCCTGGGGTCATGGGATTGAGCCCCACATCGCTTAAGATTCCGTCCCCCTCTCCCCTCCTCCCACGTGCGCACCCTCTGTCTCTCCGTCTCTCTCTAAACTAAAATGTAAAACCATAAATAAAACACTGTGTTTGTTTTTAGATACTGGTTGGAGCCAGCCTCGGTGGTTGGCTTATGCTTCGTGCGGCAATCACAAGGCCGCAGAAGGTCGTTGCTCTTACTGGGGTAGCTGCGACGGTAGATGGCCTGGTGACGCGGTTTAATCAGCTTCCGGTTGAGGTGGGTCACGGGCAAGCTCGGCGTTTACCTCCTGTCACTGTTCTGCTGCTTCTGTCTTTGAATATTTGTGTGTGTGGCATCTGCCTTTGGCTTCCTGTGCTGGCTCACCTTTTGCCTTAGCCGCCTTTTTGTATATCATCTCTTTGCCTTATTCAAGGTTTCCTTTTCTTCACAATCTCTTCAAATCATTCCGCCACATACCTCAGCCATATTGGTGAAATCACACTTGAAATTTCCTTTTTTAGCAACATTTTCGTTATTAGTCACATTTGCTTACTCGGATCAGACATTGTGATCTCTCTTTGTACCTTTTATCCTTATTTTGTGGCATATGGGAAACAGTACCTATCCTTAGGACCATATTAGACATGGCTCACCAGTTATGAAACTTTTTTCCTTAGCCTGAAAGCAGCCTTAGCGCTGTCTCCACAGAGTGGTCCCGCACGCGCTCTCGGCCCGTCAGAGTCCCGCACAGGCCCTGAGGTCTGCCGCTCCAGGCTCCGACGCGGAGCTGGCGTTCTGTTCTACTGCTGATCCTCCCCTTTTTACAAAATGTGCTGTTCATTATTACCATACGCTTCAGCAAATCGTGGTTGAAATGAGGTCTCTGAAATAAATGAAGGTGATTTATTTGTTATATGTTATCATTAGACATGTGTCTAAGCCCTCAGTTATCTGCAGGGATGAAGAAATAGTGGGCAATAGCTGTTTGTGTTTGTGTATTTTGGTGGTGTTCTGCCATCAGTTGAGTTCTCTCTGGATGTCTTTTTCCTAAGGATCTAAATGTCACCTGTGGGACTGTGATCCTGGCAGGACTGAGGCACAGAAAACTAAAGAAAAGCTGTCGAATAGTGGTTCGGAGAGTGTTTTCACGAGGCGGGCAGCATCAGTGTCACCCGAGACCTTGTAAGAACTGCATGTCCTTGAACCTCACCCGAGACCTGAGTCAGAAGCTGGGTGTGTGGCCCAGCAGTCTGTTTTAACCAACCCCTCCAGTGCAGTTTGAGAACTACTGCTCTGGGGGAGGGGGGTGGGAGAGCAGACGGAGGAGGAGAGGGGAGAGAGAGAAGGACAAAGCCACGTAGTGTTGAATAGTAGAATGATGTTGTTGACTTTTGCCTCAAGGTCTGCATTGATACCAGTGCCGTGTCCTATCTGTTCTTTTACTTATTTATAATGTTCTATTTATTTTTGAGAGAGAGAGAGACAGTGTGAGCCGGGAAGGGTCAGAGAGGGAGGGAGACACAGAATCTGAAAGCAGGCCAGTTGTCAGCACAGAGCCTGATGCAGGGCTCGAACCCACAAGCCATGAGATCATGAGCCAAAGCCGGACGCTCAACCGATTGAGTCACCCAGGCTCCCCTGGTGTGCTATCATTCTTCTGAGCCCCTTAAGAATCGTCATTATCTGCATCTGCAGTTTCTTCACATAATTTCCTCTGAGGGCCAAAGGTGCCAAGCTTGTCTTCCTTGCACTTACCTCCCGTTTCTGGTTTGTTTTGTTTTGTTTTGTTTTTTGCTTTCTTAAGGTGTTTCGCATACATAGTTCTCAATGTCCTGTGCTGCTAAATTCTCCTACCTTTGTGTCTCTCGGCATATAAACCTCGAAGCCCTTACTCCATCCTGTAACTCAATTAAATGGTGCTTCTCCTGGTAGGAAATTATTTCAAGAACATAGCAGATGAGGAAGAAGGGGATTAAACAATTTTACATTGTTCTTATGGTCAATGACAAGATCTTTGTACAGTTTTCTTATGTGTGTGTATCCGCGTCAGTCAGGGAGGATATGGTAGATAATCCCCTAAGTGACTGAGATCTGTACCTGCCAATCAGGACATGGCTTTGCTAATCCTAAATCAGACGAGCAAATGGTTGTGGTTAGAAGCCTGTTAATTTAAAAGCATGTAAGGAAAGAACAGGGACACTCAGACCACTGTCCCTTCTTCACAGAAGCAGCTAGCTCTGACAATGGCAAGGGATGGTTTTTACTATCATCTTTAGCCCTGGGAATGTCAGCGCATTGCTCGTTGGGTCCTTTGAACACTAGAGGACGTCAGACAGACGCACAGCTGTTCGGGGTACAGGCTTCTCAACCACATCACCTCGATGTGGTTCTTTATAGGCACAGACCTTAATGTGCATTGTACGTTTTCTGCAGTTAACGATATTTTCACTATTTCTGAACTTTTAGAGGGTTCAGTTACATACACCATTTTGTAAAGTTAAGTTTGTTCTTCAAATGGATAGTATTCATTCAATTCAATGGCAGGTAACAGCTGGTTCACGGGCAGGCATGCTTAAAGTGCAGCTGTTATTAATTGTTTGACCAATTAATTACTTGTTTGACCAAGTATTCAGTTACCACAGTGGGGCCTGATGGGTCCTTGACTAAAACACACAGATGACAATGGTTACACGCTACCTCGATCTTTCACTCCACGAGTTTTTAGTACATTGACAGTGAGCTCTATTCCTTTCTAAAACATGCTCTTAGTATCTTTCTATTAAAAGTAGCATTGAAAAGGTTCATTCTTTGGATCAGTCGAACTGAGGCATAAGACTTGCTGCCAGGATGGAAGTTTCCAGATGAAACCTGGCTGGCAGCTGAGCAAGTTAATGGATGCAGCTCTCAGCCCCTCCCCTCCTGTCCAGCCAGACAACTGTTACCCCAGGGCAGAGGGAAGGTGGTCTGGCAACTCCTGACAGATGGACAGCTGACAGAATGGACCCTCCCGGGGCCCTGTGCAGCTGTGTGCTGGCCTTGTACCCCATGGGCTGTCTCCCCCAGAGGAGGGGAAAGAATTGTGCAGCCAGAAGAAGCTCTCAGCGGGAGGGAGGTGGGCGGGCTTGACTGACACAGGAGAGGGCTGGCTTTTTGGAGGGCTCTTAGCAATGCCCTGTTTGACCCTCCTCAGCTAGAAGAGAATGGAAGCAGTGTAAGGTTCCTCCAGGCGCCAGGCAGCAGCAGCAACTGAATGTCAAGGTGGCCTTCCTTCCTGCCTGTTAATTAGCTGCTCTCTCTTATCTCCGCTGCAAAGTACTTCTAGAGAGGGGAAGCCACGGCCACCACCCAGCCCCCTTGCAGCCTGGGGGTTCAGCCTTGATTGGGAGTTTTTGTAAATCATCTCATCTCATCTCATCCCATGGATAGGCGGGACCCCGAGGGGTGTTCCAGCCCCCCTGGGCTGGCAGGGGCTTTATTCTAGAGTCACTGGCACGTGGCTGCGCTTTTCTTTCGCGTGTGCAGGTGAAACCCCAGTGGCTTCATTGGCTCCTTGATTTAAACCCCGCCCTGCTTTCTGTCCAACTCTGCCGCTGCTGGGCCAGGCTACCCAGCCTCGTCCCAGCCCTGGTCCCAGCCCCATTTGCAGGGAGCCGGGCTGCTGCTGCTATCCTGTGGATGCCGGACGTGTCCTGTCTTCTCTTCCAGACATGGCTAACAGGGGCCCGAGCTATGGCTTAAGCCGAGAGGTGCAGGAGAAGATCAAGCAGAAGGACGACGCGGACCTGGAGAACAAGCTGGTGGACTGGATCATCCTGCAGTGCGCCGAGGACATAGAGCGCCCGCCCCCGGCAGGGCCCATTTTCAGAAATGGTGAATGGACGGGACAGGAAGGCCGGCGGCGGGCTCCGTGGCTGGGGCAGTGGGCTGGGAAGCTCTCCCAGGCTTTCTCTCTCTCTCTCTTTCTTTTTTGGATGGCATCAAATGCTTTTTTTTTTTTAATACTTTATTTTCAAATTGGTTTCCATGTAACATCCAGTGCTTCTCCCCACAAGTGCGGGCTTTCTCTTCTAACAAGAGGTTGCAGGTGGAGCTGCAGCTGCCAAACCCTGTCTCTCGCGGCGTGGGAATGGGCATGCCTTTATCTCCCCAGGATTGAAGAGCCGGGCTCCCGCACAATTCGCTACCTAGCTTAGAGGATTCTCCACCCACCCGAGACATGGCAGCTTCCTTGGGAGTTGTTTGCCAAATTAGAAGCCCTTTTGCCTTCTCCAGTGGGAATAGAGATAAGAATTTCCCTTAAATTTCTCCAGCCATCAGTGCGTGGTAGGGGGAGGGAGGGAGGGTTATTTCTCCCCCCAGGGGATGGGTTAGTGACAAAGTACAACAAAGAAAAAGGTTGGAGAGACTAAACACCTTCCCAACCTTCCCTTCCTTCCGGGAGCCTTGCCAGGGTACTGGATGTCTTGAAGGCATGGGTTCTCAAGAAACTGAAGGGAATCCTTCTTTGATAACGGCTTTTCTGACCAGATGTGCTCGTGCGTTTGGGGTGGGACTGCGGAGTCGAACAAGCCCATCTTTTCCCGCAGGCTGTGACTTTCTGTTACATCACAGCGATGCCACGGTTCCGTTGGGTTGCCCAGGACTTAGGAAGAGGGTACCCAGTTCCGTTCTTTTATACATCCCTGGTACATATGGGATACGTTATGGAAGCCTGATTCTGATCTGCCTTTTGAGTGAGGAAATAACTTTCGATTCCATTATTTGACCTCTCCTGCCTCCATTGAAAGTCTGGAAATCACGGGCTCATCACCATACATGGTTCCCTATTTGCAAACATTCTTTCCTTCCCCCAGAGAAAGGAAGGGAGGAGCAAGCAGGGAAGGGGGTGCCTAGGACACAGGACCCACTGTAGCCAGGGGCAGCTCTGGGGTTTGGCTTGGGAACCTGGCCACCCAGCCCTGAGCCGTGCCTTCCTGGGGCGCAATACTCGACTCTGGCCAAACCCGGAAGCTGTGCCCAGTAGGGCCTAGGACTCACTTTACATTAGTGACGGGTAAATACAAAGGGGAGCATTGAATTTGTCTCCCCTTTCGCCCTTCAGGTCCCGTGCAAGCTGGTAAAACAGTTTATACCCACCGGGACAGGAGCCCGTTCCCAAGATCTCAGAATCAAAGATGACTTTTAAGCAGATGGAGCAAATTTCCCAGTTCCTAAAAGCTGCAGAAATCTACAGCGTCAGGACCACTGACATTTTTCAGACCGTGGATCTATGGGAAGGTGAACAGCCCTCATGCCTTTGGGCTCCACTTCGCCCATCTCTTTGTGAAACCTGCTCACACTGTTCTTCCTTATGCCTGTGTGCATCCCTGGGGGGTGGGGGGACAAATGCGGGTTATCTGCTGTGATCCCAGGGCACTGTTGGCCTACTGCTTTGTGATGTTCTATTGACAAGTCTACTCTCCTCTGTGGGAACGCGCACCCTGGGTTCGAGGCAGGGACCGCAGCAAACCAGCATGTAAACAGAGGCCTCCGTGGAGAGAAAGCTGAAATGGTTACATGGATGCCTTTCATTCCTGTTACCCCTCCCACAACATACTCTTTCTGAACAAATGGTAGCTACTGGAAGGGGTTGGGGGGGTGAGCGTGCTTCTGACTCAAGCGCAGCAACAGGGCTCCTAGACAAAGCCGCCTGGCGCAGTTCTGTCATTCAGTCTGAGAGATCAAGATCACCCCCACCTTTTATGAAACTGTTACCTGAGGGCTTGGTGACTAGCCCTTCCAGATATATATTCTGCTCAGAAAGTGTGACACATGATTTTTTTTTTCTTTCACATTTGTGAATTGACTTAAGAAATCTTATGAAGCTTAAAATTCAAATTATATTTCTGGACGTATTTGACAATCCACCATTACTGGGGGAAATGATGTAAATGGAGACACTGCCCGAGAAGTTGGGACCTGTGGTCTCAGTGCTTAGTGTCCCCTTGAGCTCGAATGCGTGTGTCCATCCGTGGAACCGTCGTTCCACACCAGGGTGGCCAGGCATGGGAGACACAGAACCATTCACGCAGGCCTGCCAGCTCGGCTCTGCTCTCTCACGCTCAGTCCCTGGCTGTTAGCAGGTGCATCTAATAGGGTGCCCAAGGCGGTGACCCAAGTGGCCCTCCTGATGGTGAGGAGGGGGTGACTTTTCTGTGATCCAGAGACATGGTATTTTAAGAGGTATTTAGACGATGGTTGAAACAGATTTCTAGCAGAGGACCATCCTACCAAACAACTTCTTAGGAAACAATTGCCTCCTTAACCCTTACACCCCCTCCGTGTCAGGCAGAGAGCTCATTTCCTGTTTCCCTCCCATGTGAGTTGTTAAAATCCTAAGACACCAATCACTAACCTATGTTTTCCCATTTCTTAGACACTCACATATCCAGACCACGTTCAGGCCGGGCCATTGGACTTCTTGGCTTCTCACTTCCAAATCTCGTGAATGTCACAGTTGAGACTTGGTTTCTGCTCTTTAGACCCAAACGATGATGATTCTCCCAGCTAATAAAGAGAGCCACGGCGTATTGATATTTCCCCGCACCGTCGGCAGGGTACAAGTCCTTTACTGTGTGATGCCAAGTAGTTCTCCTACAGTTCTGTGAGGTGTTACTAATTTTCCCACTTCAAAGAGCATGAAGCTGAAGCTTGTCCGTGATTACTTGTACACATCGTATGGCCAGTAACTAGCAGAGCCAGGCCTCAAACTTGAACTCTCTGATGCCAGAGAGTAGGGAGGGCCTCACCTAGTCTGCCTTGCCGTGCTTTGACCGGGAGGCTATTTCCTGCACCTCCACCATGAGTGTGCTGTTGAGTCATAACAGGAGGATGAAGAGGAGGAGGAGGAGGAATCAGGATCGTGGGGACAGAAGGACGGAGCCCCTGCACTAGGGGTTCACGTGAATAGAAGGGCGAGCCCCCAAGTACAGGAATACACAGGGAAAGAAAGAACCCGGGAGGGCCCTGAGATACGGCTCCCCCGAGTGTGCTCCTCTGTCTTTGTGTGACTGACGATGTTTTACTTGCCTTTCCGCTTTTATCAAAGACCACACAGGTGAACTTTACATCCCGGGGTGCTGGCAGTGTAGAGGAGGGGTAGGGCGCCACGGTCCCTGATTAACAGAGCGAGGAGAGGTCTACACCACCTGTCCCAGCACTGTGTGTTAATACTTCTTAAGGGAGACGGAGGTCAGGAAGCATGGATGAGACTGCGGTAGCCCAAGGTAGGGTCGTGGACAGGTGGGCTCCAGGCCAGGTTAATGCTCCTCGAAATAAGAAGACAAGGCAGACACTGAGAAGCCTCACGCCCGGAGGATGGCGAGGGGGTGGGCGGGGAATGAAGCTTTAAAGGAAGAAAGGAAGGAGAGTCACTCCAAGAGTGACTGACCTGGTATAGGTAGCCATGACCGGCACTAGCAAAGCAGAGGCCTAGGAGTGTCCGCATGGCCTCCAGGGGCCCCGAGGCCCAGTGGTCCCCTTCACGGGAGGACTGAGGTTCAGAAATAGTCATCCTAAGGGCAGGGACGCTCAGGATCACTGACTGAGGCTCAGGCCCGAGCTGGCTACCATACAACGCAGCAAGAGGTGGGGAAGTGGGTTGCTTTGGTAGAGAAGGGAAGGGCGAGTTTGGCCTTGAGGGAGGCCAGGGCGAGATCCAGGGTACTGAGTGAGTGAGGCTGGGTCCTTCCTGCCAGAGCCGGTTATCCTTCATGTCCGGGGATGAGCAAGCCTGAATCGGAGCCTCCACAAGGCAGGGTCGGCACGTGTCTGCGCCCTTGTGAGGGCGCACGTTGTTTATTTACACAGCTGTCAAGCCAGCCTTTTACGTAGCTTAGTGCCAGATGCCCCCTCCTGCTCTGACTGTGGTTTTCCATTTATTCCCATTCCCTCCTGATTCCAGGCACCATGGGTGTGGTGGCTGTGGCCGCCGTGGTCCAGCCCTCCTTGCTTGGGCACTTCTCTTCCTCCTTATGCTCGATAGCTCTCTGTCCCCTGCCCCCCATCTCCCCTGCTTGATATCTTCCCAGGAAGGTCCTGCTTGCCCATGGCTTCCCAGGGACTCCAGGTTGCTCTGAGGTTGCAGAGGAATGAAGCTGCAGGAGCCCAGGGTTGCCAGACGCCCTCCCATTCAGGCTTCAGTTGGACAGGCAGGGGCCCCAGATGGGCCCACTATCCTGAAACCCCTTGTAGATGCACAGTGAACTGTTTGGAACGGACTTAAGAGCAACCAGAATCAAAGATTCTGGGCTTTAAAAAGGAACCCAAGGCTGAATGGCCCAGAAAACGACCCAACCATAGTGATATTAGAAACAGCTAACTCTGAAGAGCTAGCTGAAATTCCTCCGGAAGGAGGCTGGGGGTGTGCAATCCCTTTCAGGGCTCGGGAGGAAGCAGAGGCTGCTTAGAGTCCCGTGACAGGACTGGAGAAGCCTTTCTCGTGGGTGAGGGCAGGCGAATGCCCGGCAGGTTCCTTCCGGATTCAAGGAGGGCGCCGGGAGGGGGTGCGAGGGGGGCTGTCTCAGCTGTCCTTGACTCAGGAGAGCGCACCGGAGCTTAGAGGTCAGTGCCTCTTCGGTGGAGGGAAAGTGGGAGGGAGACGAGGGAGGAGCAGGAAAAGGACGTGTGTGTATGTGTGAGAGAGACAGAGAACGAGAGAGAACACGGGAGAACTAGGGGGAGTGCTGTTCAGAAAGACTCAGAGAAAACCCCCCGGAAGGTGGTCCAACACCGACTTCTGAGTCAGAAATTAGACCGCCTTGTTCACACCTCTCCTCCACCGCTTATCAATTAACTTTTCAAAGCTTCGCTTTTCTCAGCTGTCTACTTCACAGGGTTGGCATGGGGATTAAACGGGATGATGCATTAGAAGCACTTAGCGAAGCGCCTGGCAATTGTAGAGCATAATATACAGCGGCAAGGTGCCCATCACCGTGCTCACCGGCCTGTCCCTGTTTAGGACAAACGGAAAATGAGGGCGGTGGGAGCAAGCCTGGAAAGGCACTTATTCTGTCTTGGAACCGAAAGATTTCTTTTCTTTCTTTTTTTTTTTTTAACATTTATTTTTGAGAGACAGAGAGAGTCGGTGTGATCAGGGGAGGGGCAGAGAGAGAGAGAGGGAGACACAGAATCCGAAGCAGGCTCCAGGCTCGGAGGTGTCAGCATAGAGGACTCGAACCCACTGACTGTGAAATAATGACCCGAGCCGAAGTTGGACGCTTAACTGCGAGGCCCCCAGGCACCCCGAACAGAACGATTTCATGAGTGGCTTCATACAGAAGCCGAAAGCATTGCTGGATGGCATTTGCCCTCTGTTGCGTAGTGCCTTTACGGCCTCAGCCATCCTCCAATATGGAGGGGTGGCTTCACAGGTCACCTTATTGTAATTTTCCTAGCCTGTGGTTATTACCCTCTTGATGTCTTTCCCCATCATAGACTGCTTTGCCAATTCTAGACCCAGAAGATCTTGGTACAGTGCAAAGAGGATGAGTTTGGAGTCAGGTAGCTGGTTTAACTCTTTCGCTACCTCCCCAACTTTGTGAACTTAAGTGCTCAGCGACTCAGAGCCTCGTTTCCTTCTGTAAACAGGACTAGTGTCTTCCTCGGAAGGTTCTTGTGAGGATTAAATGTGTAAAATGCCTACGACCATGCCTGGCTAACAGACACCTAATATTGGCTCCTTTGCCCCCTACATTGTAAGCCCATCAGCAACTAACTTTTGGTTTCTCTGCACAGCCACGTAGTGAACAAGCATTAGACACGTGGGATTCTAGAATGTCAGAGCAGGCAAGACTCAAAGATCAATCCCATCTGATCACATTTCTCAGTAGTCCTACTGACAAGGATCCTGGACACATGGTTTTGCTCCGTCCCCCTGTTCCCTTTCCTTGATGACTAGGAGTCGGGGAAAAGTGTGGTTAGAACCTGGTCTGTGGAGAACCTGGAAGGTCCAAATATATTCTCCGGGGAGGTGGCTTTATATGTGTCATTTTGAACGGCCAGAGCGAAGAAACATCTCCCCCAGTGTGAGAGCCGCGGAGAGCTTGAGCGGTACCTGCAGTGACTTGAGGGATCACAGTGTGCCTGCTGCATGCAGCTTCCTTTTCTGTCGGAACAGCCTCCGTTGCTCGTGACTTTGGCGGGTTCTTCCTTCAGCAGTGGTTCTCAACCTCCAGCCCAGTAGGCTTATGAAAACACAGCCCCAGTGTTTCTGAGGTGTTAAATCTGGGTGAGGTCATGATCTGAGCTGAAACCATGAGCATCAGTCAGCTACTTAACCAGCTGAGCCGCGCAGGCGCCCCTGTAAAAACTCTTAGTATTGATAGTAGAATGTCCCAATCTGACTTTCCCCACCCAAATGACTTCTCTCTGGCTTGCTTGCTTTCTCTTTTACCCTTCTGATTCTTTTTTCTTCCCAAAGACACGCATAAGATATCATGAAAGTAGTAAAAAAAAATTTCAAGAGAACAAAATCCTTGTTTAAGTATCTTTATGGTAATAGCACTCAAACTTTATGGGTAATAAGAGTCCCTGGTTGGAGGGGGAGGGGGCTTATGGTGCAGAACCTTTGGCCCCGCCCTCTGGAAGTTATCATGTAGTAGTCTGAAGTGCAAGACCACACTTGGAGAAAAACTGCTTTGTGAGAGTGCAGGAAAGAGGGCACACTCAGTTGTTGAGAGTCTCTGACAGAAGGTTTCCCAGGTTGAGACAAGGGAAGCTACTACACCACCATCTTTTTTTATAATTGCAAGTCTAATATCAGCCCTTCCTGTAAGAGGGGGGAGAAAAGGTCCAGGTTGCCTGATCAAAATGCTGAGCTGGAAGTGCGCATTTGGCGCCTCCTCTTCCGTGTGTCACTCCCTTTTTATGGCCAGTGGTCTCATTTTTAGGTCACTACCAAGGACTCCGCATCTAGAAAATTCCCAGCCCTTCCCAGTTGTGGGTACTTCTTTTAGGACCTCTTTTGTCCTCTTTCTGTTCTTGGAAGAATCGCCTTGAGCAGGGTTTTCAGGCTCCCTTGCCAAAGTATCTAGGGGTAGCTTTCAGGGAGCAGAGAGATTCCAAGCTGCCGCAGACTCTGAGCTGGCTCCCAGCTTGGGTCAGAGCCCTTCTCATTAGTGACTTTACCATTTGTCTTTCTAGAAGATGTCTCCGAAGGGAGGAGTTTTTGCTTAAAGAATACCGTGCAGTACTTACCATTGCCAGACCTTGCAGTGTTTCTAACAAGCGAAAAACCAAGTAGTAGAACCGTGCTTGCCTCTCCACCCGGCTGTGTCAGAGTCATCTCAAGAGATTGCTCCAGAATCTGAAATTTTAAGATTCTCAGGTATTTCAGAGAGAGAGAGAGAGAGAGAGAGAGAGAGAGAGAGAGAGAGAGGGAGGGAGGGAGGGAGGGAGAGGGATTGAGAGAGCCGGAGAGGGGCAGAGAAAGAGGGGGATACAGAATCTGAAGCAGGCTTCAGGCTCTGAGCTAGCTGTGAGCACAGAGCCTGATGCAGGGCTTGAACCCATGAACCATGAGATCATGACCAGAGCAGAAGTCAGATGCTTAACCAACTGAGCCACCCAGGTGCCCCTCATTCTCGGATGCTTCTGGGAATCAGTCTAGTTTGCGAGCCGCCATGCTTCTCAAATTTGCCTAATGGTGTAAATCACCTGGAGAACTTATTAAAAATAGAAACTCCCAGACCTCCCCTCAGGCCTTCTGAATCCATCTTTAAGGGGAATGACTTCGAAATTCATGTTTTTAAAGAGATGTCCCCCATGCTATCCCATAAATTGTCCAAGAGGCTTGGGAAACCTTGTTCTGAAATAGTCTAGAAGGCCATGTTCTAGGCAGATGGTTACAAGATTCACAGATC
>PJEM01018832.1:0-17646 GCA_004023845.1 Helogale parvula | reverse complement strand
CCCCCCCCCTTGTCCCCCTGTGGGGAGTATGCGCCGACGTGTGCGGGTCTGATCGCGGTCCCGTCGGTGGGGCTGGGGCCCCGGCCGGTCACCTCGCGTCTGGTTCTGTGTCTCTGCAGCCTGGCTTCACCTGAAACTGCGCCTGGGGGTCTTCCGCCCGCCGGGGCTCTGACTGTAAGGGATCCGAGCCCTTGGGAGGGGGCCTGGCGGCAGTAGGTGGGTCCTCACCGATCACCGGGTTCTGTCCCTCTGTCCCGGGTTGGGGGGCAGTGAGGGCCACTAGAAACCCACAGAGGGGAAAAGGCCTGCAGGATCACGGGCCATGGCTTTGTTTCTTTTCTCTTTGAAGAAGCGGCGGGCCCTGAATTTGGAAGTGTGGGCTTTGGAGGCAGCCCAGGCCTGGACTCCTGGCCGACTGCTGGGTGGTGGCAGACCCGCTGCCCAGCTTCTCTGAGCCTCGCTCTCCTAATGCATAAAGTGGGAGTCTAAATCGTGTTCACTCCCAGGGTTTTAGCAAGATTGAACAGCATAAGTGACACATGGGCTCAGCCCATTTCGCGGAGCACTGAAGAGGTTCGGTAAATATTAGCGGTTAGCAATTCCCTGGAGGGCGGGTGTGTGTGCTGCCCCTGCCCCTCCCCCCCTTCCCAGCACCTGCTGCCTCCCTGGCCAAAGCATGGGGGGCGGGGTCCGGTGTCATTTAGTAACTGTGTGACCTTGAGCTCGGCAGTCTGCTTCTCCTCAGGAGCACATCTCCAGGGAGAGAGGCACGGGGGGGGGGGGGGGGGGGGGGGGGGGGGGGGGGGGGGGGGGGGGTGGGGGGGGGCCGAGGCCGGGTCTCCTGGTGCGCCTGGGAGTGGCTGTGCCCTTCTGCCCCACTGTGTGCTTTGTGACCCGCCAGGGAGGAGGGCCTGCCCTCACTCGAGGTGGGACAGGCAGGGGGAGACTTGCATTTTGTTTTAAGGCAACTGAGTAGGTTGACATCCTTACATTTTTTTTTAAACCTTAAATTCGATCTTCTTTAAAATTGGCTAAAAGCCTTCCCTCCCGGGCAAAGGAAAAGCCCGTTGTGCTGCGTGTGGCCCCCATAGGCGGTGCGAGACTGGAGCCGGCGCGCCCCCAGCCCCCCAGCCGCTTCTGCTCCACACACAAAGCCCTTGCTCTGGCCGGGTTTGCCGCCCGCCCGTTGGGAACTGGACGTCCCAGGAGCGCAGGGCCGGTTGCGTTCCTGCTCCCGGCATTGTGGCTGCAGTGAACACTGTGCATGAGGTGTGGGCCTCGCGCTGTGGTTACCGGAGTGAATAAGACCAGCCCCCTCCCACCCGCGTTTCCTGTCCAGCTGGCGCATCCTGGAAGCCTCCTTGGAGGAGGTGGTGTTCACGCTGAGCTTTAAAGTAGGAAGGAAACCCAAAACCACAACTCTTCTCAGAGGGAGTGCTGTGAGGAGGGGAGACAGCTGAGGGGGCAGGGAGAGAGCAGGTGTAGAGCAGATCTGTTCCAGGTCCCCACAAAACGTCTAAGGAGAAAAGGTGAGAGAGAGTCAGAGTCTCCCACATATTGTATTTTACAAACGTGAATTTTTAGACTGAATTTGTGTGTTACTTTTAAATAACGAGCCGTAAAAATTCCAGTCGTTTCAAAATGCTGCAATGAGTAATACCAATTTTTCTCCTACTGAGAAGCCTTTTAGATGTGCTATTTTTTTTAATTTTATTTGTGGGGGTGGAGGACGCACCAGAAGGCACAGAAACCCAACTACCCGCTTTTCCCTGTGGCCAAGTCAGGCTACGGGTCATGCCCAGACGACTGTGTTCCTAAAAGGGAGTGTTTTTCAAAGGCAGCGGACTCTCAGAGCTGAAGGTTCCGGGTGTAAAGGTGTCTTCCGCCCTTGTAATTGGATCGGATTCTGGGAAAATGACCCGACCACCACCGCCTGCCACCGCGGCAATCCTGCGCTCCGCGCCGCCTCCCTCCCCACCACCCCGAACGCGTGTCCCCAGGGGCACAAGCCGCTTCCCGAAAATAAAATGCACAATGCACGGGCAGCTAGCTTTGCTGAACCTGTTCTCCTCCTAAGCTTTCTGGGATCCTGTTGAATATTAAAGTTCCATCTCGAGACTAGACTCAATTCAGATCTGCCTGCAAAGATGTAAAACAGCGATTCTTCATTTTCTGGGTGATTGATTCCTGACTCTATGTTCGGAATGTACATGTTTGCAAAGCAGTCATCTACCTATGATCCTGCGGGGCGTGATGGATGGCGTGCAGGATGGGGAAGAGGGTTGATGCAGAGTCAGGGAGATCAGTTCCCTTGTACCTCGGTTCCGCGCTCCTGCCATCAGCCTTCACAGCAGGACGGCCGGGAGATTTAGGAGGGAGTGTGTCTCCACCTGAGGTGGGGGGAGCCCAATGGCACCATTCATCTTTCTTGGTCTGTGTGCCCGCCCAACTGGTATTTATCCTGCAGAACAGAGAGACTTAAACACAATCTCTGACACAAGGAAGAAAAAGAGCCCCCCAAAGCCATATGCTTGGAGCCGTGACCAGGGAGGACCTGACGCTCCGGTACCCCTGATTTGCAGAAAAACATTCCGGAACGTGGCAGAGGAAATGTTTGCCAAGCCAATTTGCTCTGTTTGGGGAGTCCTTCATCATAACACTGCCCGGTGTCGGTGATTAACTAGTAAATAATGCATGGGCTGCTTCTGGTGCCCAGCGTGTTGGTGCGGAAGAGGTCACGGTCGTGTATTAGGAGGCAAACAAGATGGGCGGGCACCTGCTACAGCTCCTTCCTTGAACCTGTTGCCTTCTTGACAGGTGCAAAACATGTCTCAATCCATAGAGGTCCTGGACAGGCGAACTCAGAGAGACTTGCAGTATGTGGAGAAGATGGAAAACCAAATGAAGGGGCTGGAGTCCAAGTTCAAGCAGGTGGAGGAGAGCCATAAGCAGCACCTGGCCAGGCAGTTCAAGGTATGTGTGCTTCTCCTCCCCGTGACTGGGCTTGGTGTCCCTTCATGCTTTTCCCTGCCCCTTCAGAAATAGACACTTGGAGCCCGGGGAGGAGCCCAGTGAAAATTGCCCCTTGCAAGCGCCGCTGTCCTTGGACGTGGGGCGGCAGCCCGCCCTCACCCTGGTTTGGCGAACAACACCTTGAAAGGGGCGGACTGAGCAGCAGCTTTCGGACCCCCGTTAGCCTCCGAGGCAGCAGGGACCCCAGACCTGGCTTCTCAAGCCGGGTCACAGATTAGCTGGGAAGGGACACGGCTGGTCCATGTCATTCTGAGCTGCTGCAGGTAAATCACATTAGCCAAGGATCCGCTTAATTGATTAGAGCCGTTTCTGAGCAGGGCAGTTTCTCATATCTGACCTAATTTAGCGGTGACGAGGCACAGTGTAGGTGTGCAGGGAGGGGGGAGGGAGCCACCAACATCTTTCTTACTTCCTGGTAAGTGTTTCTTTCCCCTCCAGGTAACTCTGGACGTTAAAGCCAGAGTTTGACCTAAAATTATATATACATATGTAGAAATATGTATATATGCCTCTCTAGTTTACTCTGCTTCAAAATGTCCAAATTGAAAAATTATATGCACCTTAATTAAGGTGTACATGCATGTTAATTAGCAGTCTCGCCCAGATATAAAGGAACAGGTCAAATTATACACAACCCCGCGTGACTGGAAATCGCTGATGCTCTGTCTTCCTGTTCTCTTTATGCTAATGTTTTCCTTTGATGTGCTCCCTGCATGAAGCAAGAACTCATCCGCTTCTAAGAGCGATACGTTATGTAGACGAAATAGCAGGCTAACGAAGTAATCGATCCATATTATAAATAAAATCCCAGCAGGCCTGAGCCTGACGCGGAGAAATGAGCCGATTGCGCATGTTGGAGGCAGGTGACCACGATGTCCTTGCTCCTGACATGTCATCGGGAATTTCCTCAGAGAGAGACGTTGACCTGCTTGACCAAAAAGAGTCTGTATCTTTCCCTGGACAAACAGCCTCCCTTCCCCGTAGGAGAGTCAGATTCCTCTGGAGACGAGGGTGTCTTCAGCCTGTCGCACTGTGCGCGCGAGCGTCCCCCTCCCAGTTCCAAAATTTGGGGCAGTATGGCCCCGGGGGAGGAGAAGCAGCCCCTTGCCTTTCGCCGTGCTTTAGTCGCAGTGAGAGCCTCAACAGGAGTTGTGAGGGAGTCGCTAGGGCCGTTGAGCAGCTGGTCTGGAGTCCATCTAGCATCACAGTGTGATCTTTTTTTTTTAAGTGACCATGAAAATATTTGTCTGTTAATGGCTGTCTGTTGGAAGCAGGCTAGTGAGGCAGCTCTTCAACAGTATTTCATTTTCTTGCTTGCAGGGCTAACTTAAAAGCGTTTTTTCAATGCTGCAGTGACTGAAGAGGCAGTCCACTCCCATGTAACCATGGAAGAGAGTCAGAGAGCTTTTGCACCACATGCATTTTTACTATTATTTTCCAATACTTAGCACCATATCACTAAGGAACCTTGAATACAACCAGGACCCTTCCTCTTTTGCATGCGACTTGTAGATGCATTTCATGGATAGTTTGAACCCTTGTCAATGCATTTTTTGAAAAAGAAAAAAAAAAGAAACTTTGTGTGTGTGACTAAAAGCATGTAACCTTAAGATGTTGCATTCTAAACTGACAATAAAGACCTTTCCCAAATATGTTGGTGTTCTGGAGACTGTTTAATATGCTCTTCTATCTCATTTGGAGCAGAATACATAAACCTGTAAAGAAAGCAGGAGTGTGCACACCCTCCGCCACCCAGGGAGAAGCCAGGCCAAGGCGGGGTGTTGCAAGTTTTTGCACGCATAGCACTGAACCCAGCTTATTTTAACCTTGCAGGCGATAAAAGCGAAAATGGATGAACTTAGGCCTTTGATCCCTGTGTTGGAAGAGTACAAGGCCGATGCCAAATTGGTATTGCAGTTTAAAGAGGAGGTCCAGAATCTGACGTCCGTACTTAACGAGCTGCAAGAGGAAATTGGCGCCTATGACTACGATGAACTTCAGAGCAGAGTGTCCAATCTTGAAGAAAGGCTCCGTGCATGCATGCAAAAACTAGGTAGGACCAGAACCCCGCGGGGGCGCGGCTCTGCTCCGCCCACCTCGCCCACACACAGGCTCAGGGAGCGGTGCTGAAGCGGACAGCGCCCGCCTGGCCTCCGCGAGGCCCCGGGCAGGGCTCCGCGCAGGCTTCCCAGTAGGTGGCACTCAGGCTAGGGCGCCGTCCCACGTCCCACCCCGTGCAGAGAACGCCAGCTCACGGACCCCACGGAGTCGCACATCTGGAGAAAGCGTTAGATGCCACATACCATCTGAAGAATGTGTGTGTGTGCTCGCGCGCATGAGCGTGTGTGTTCCGCGTGTGTGTGCTGGGTGAGTTCAGGATACAAGCCTCATAGGGCTGGACACATACATCTCAGATTCTCTCCGGGGTGGGGACAAGGGGCTGAGGAAACTCCCAAGATAACGCATCACTCGTGGTTTGAACAAACGAGCAAAGAAATTCCAGGCACACCATGGCAGGACTTGCCGTCACGGGGAGTAAGGCACGAGTCCCTGCGAGCCGCCTGGAGGGAGCAGAGCTCCGGAGCCCAGCGGCTCCTCCACCCCGTTGCTATTTTCCGGGAAGGACCCCCCAGCACTGGGGGGACCCCTCAGGTTCTTGTAATTGAGTACCCACTCGCCTTCCAGCTCTCCTTTTGATGGCTTCCGCAAGTCTTGACTCCTTCACTCTTTTCTCAGTATTTCCAGTTCATGCTTGGGTTTTCTTAGCAAGACTAGCTGGCCTTTCTCACCTACTGTTTTTTGACATCGAGGTTGTTTATGTCCCTACTGCAGACTTCTCAGTGTGATGTAGGGTCATTTTGGCAGAAGTTTCCCTTAAGTTTCTATCTGGTATTCTAACGTGGTCCCTTCTTACTCCCTCTTCCCCCCACCAACACCCAGATGTCTCTTTACAAACTTACAGCATCTCAAAATAGCCAGTACTTTTAAAAATCCCTAGTGCTGTGAGGTGAAAGGAGGGAGTGTCCAAAGGGTGAGGAAGGAGGGGCCCGCGCCCCGTCTGAGCCGGTCCGGACGTCCAGATCACCTCGAGTGCCGGTCCAGGCGCCTCAGCAAAGGCAGACGTCCCGGAGGGGACGGCGAGCGGCATCGGGAGTTTAATCTGGTTTAATGTGGGCACTAAGGCCGTGTCACCTGAGGGGTTTTTCCAGGGATGTGGTTCTCGGCGCCCCGGTCCTGGGGTGCGGGGGCTGCGGGACCGGGGACCTGTGCTGACACTACGGGGGTCCGTGTGGATATTTGAAATGCTCACAGTGATGGGGCTCTATCTAAGACGATGGGCTATATGGCTCTTTGCGCTGGGTGTAGCTTTGGGTTTGTAGCCACAATTACCCCACGCTGACCGTCGCCCCTGTCCATCCACACCCTGCAAACACCCCACTGAGGTCTGTCCCAGCCTCTGAGGAGTCTGGGGGCGGTGGGCTTATTGCCTACATTTTCCCCTCCCTGGGATACAGGCTCTGTATACCAGTGAGAAACTGAGATGAAATCTCCATGCCTTCCAAATCCGGGGCCAAGGAGCCAAACGGAAATTCAGAGTGGAAAGTTACCAAGGCCAAGAAGCCACAGGCCTCTCCAAGGGCGACGCCACCCCCTAAAAATACCTATTGGCCTATTTTTAGAAGCTGCGTGAATTTTCCTTGCACTTTTTGATCCCGGGGCTTTCACAGGGTTACCCTTGGGCTCCTGAAACGGTTGATTTGGGAGCAGAGAGCGAGGAGGAGCCCGGGCCGCGTTCTGAATGTGTCGGGAGGGCAGCCATGGGGCCTCGCCTTGGCCTTTCTCTCTCCAGAAACACGCTGACTTGTAGATAGACCCGCTGAGGCGGGGTCTGCAGGTGGGGCCCAGGGATCTGCATTTAACCGGCACCCTGGCGACCCAGGTGAACACCGAAGCCGGAGGACCCGCGGTCGGGGGCAGGCAGTGCCGTATAGTCGTCGAGTGCTGCTCTGATGCTCTGTGACTCCTCCAATCCGCTGGCTCCTGTTCTATCTGTACAGTGAGGATGTCGGAGTCCCTGTGCCCTGGGGTTGTGTTGGAGGTCCAGGGACACCATTCCCATCCCTGGCAGAGTAGGGGGACAGGCTGGCAGACAGATAGCAGAGGATAGATAGGTAGGAGGCAGGTAGGTGGTAGAGGACAGGTAGGTGATAGGCAGGTAGGCAGCAGGTGACAGGCAAGTCGGTAGGCAGGCAAGCAGCAGAGGACAGGTAAGTGGAGAGGTAGGAAGGTAGGCGGGCAGAGACAGATCCAGTCCGTCGATACATGAAGAGACAGGTGGGCAGGCAGCTGTGGGGGTGGATAAACAGGCAGATGACAGAGCGGGCAGTAGCTGGCCCCTCTCCCTAGGCTGTCACTTAGGCTCAGCAACTTAAGGACCACACTCGTGTCCTCTGGCGGCTGATTTGGTCTTTATTTTTTCGCCTTGCAGAGGGGCCCCATCTTAGCGGCCTGTTTGTTTGCTTGGAGTCCCCAGTGAGCGCTGAGCACAGGAGCCCGCCTGGGGGGTACTGGGGGGCCGAGGCCCCGCAGCTCCCGGGCCCCTCCCCCGCCCCCTGGGTGCCTCGGCTCCTTGGCCTCCAGTCTCTCTGTGGTCCTTGGCTTGGTGACAGCGCCTCCCTGTGTGACAGTGCAGAGCCCTCAGTCAGGTCCTCCTTGTGGCCGCCTTCCCTTTAGTCGACGATGCTGGTAATTCCTGACCCCAAAACATACACAGGAAAAAAGAAAACAAGATTCTGTTTGTTTCATTTCTACTTGTAAAGATTCCTCTCTCAAGGGATTGTATGTTTTTCCCAACGGCCCAGCCAGAGACAACGCTGCAACTCCTTTTCTGAAACTGGAGGTGGGCATTCTCTGCAAGGGGCACGGGGGGGGGGGGGGGGGCAGCCTCCGGCCCCGCCCCTGCAGCTCCCCTGATTCCCAGACAAGCCAGTGCCACAGTTGCCCAGCAGCCCTGTCCCCTGAGCTGGGGCGTGAGACTTCACCCCCCAGGGCAGCCTGCAGAGTCAGACGACCCAGCAGCTTCACCCGCTGAGCCGGAGACGCGGGATCCAATGCAAAATGTTGTTCGTATGTCCACACGTCCTGAGCATGTCATGCAGCTGTTGGCTTCAGGCCTCAGCTTTCCTGTCTGTAAGATGGGGGGAGGGATAGCTGATTTTAGGGCTTCCTCTGTTATAGCAGAACCCAGAGCACTACAGTCTTTGGTGGCGGGGGGGGTCTTGCTCCACCGAGAACACACCTGAATGGGCCCCGCAGGCTCAGCATCCCCGCCAGCAGTGTGCCTGTTGATAGCCCTCAGACTGTAGCCGTCTTTGCCCATTTGGGGTGTCGGCACCGTGTCCTAGGCTCACTCTGCTGGGGAAGGCAAGTCTGAAGCCTCCCTCCTGTTCTCTAGCCCTGGAGATGTGGCCGGTTCAGGGAGGCAGAGGGATCGGCCCTGACCCGCTCCCAGGGGCCTGGAAGGGCTGGGTGAGCGCTCTGCTGGAAGGGCGGTGCCTCAAGGAGCCTGAGCAGGGTGGCCCGTCCTCAGGCCCCTCTACCTGCGAGGATGCGGCCGTGCCCAAGCTCCCAGCTTTGCGAGCTGTCCCCAGTCCTTGAAGGATAAAAGCTGGGAGCAAGGGAGACCGAAAGTCCCGGGGAGCCCGGCCTGCCTGCTGCGGGGCCATGGACCCGGCAGTCTGGTCTCTGGCCTGATTCCACAGCGGGCGTGTCACTCGAGGCCTGCTCAGGGCTCCTCATGGAGACCGTCCAGGCTGTTGTCAGAAGGGAACTCCTTCTGGGAACGGCAGGAGGCAAAGGATTTTGTCCACAGGACGCTGCTTTGTCCAGGCTCCGGGCTCTGCGCGCACCCTCCCTCCTGAGATCTGTCCTGGGCTCCCGAGGGCGGCCAGTGCAGGCCCAGGAGCTCCGCCTCCTCTGAGCGGCACCTGCGCAGGGGCGCTTCCCCAGCCTCCTCCCCTCCTTACGCACATCCTGAGCCCTCGTGACAGAAAGGGACACTTTCCTGAACTGAATGTGCCAAGGCTCTTCCACGAGGCTCTGCCACAGGGCTTTTTTAGATCATGTCAGCCCCCGAGGTCTTGGCAGAACCAGTCTGGACAGAGAACCAAAAATAACTCCGACTCCAGCAGGGCAGGCAGCCTCCAACCCTGGAGGCCCTGGGGACCTGAGCCTGCAGCCAGTACTTGGAAGAGCAGGGCTCCCGGGCCAGCTGGACCCTTCTCTGCATGCTCGGCTCCGTGATTTCAAGGCTCCGTCCGAGGGGCTGGGGAGGCTGGTGCTTCGCGCCTGGAGCCGGGGTGCACCTGGGTGATGAGGGGTGCAGACCGCAGTGCGGGGGGCAGAGAGCGTCCCCTCCAGGTCAGCCCTGACCTGCAGCCTGTTTCCTGAAGTGGCCGGCTCCCCAGCTCTGCAGCCCAGCCCAGCAGCCTCACCGTGGGCAGGACGCAGTGCGATGGGTGGCTCCGGGCAGCCCTGACCCCCACTCTGCTGGGGACGAAGCCCTCCTTCTCCGCATCCTTAGTCCGAAGTCACAGTCGTGATCATGGCTGCTGCCTCCGCTGAGCACTGACTCACATCCAGCGCCCTCCTAGACTCCGCTGCCTGGTCAGCCCCTCCAGTTTCCTCTATTACCCTCTGGGTTCATGGAAAAGGAAGATGTCTGTGCCTCACTCCGGGGAGGGTGGCCCTCCCTCATCTGCTGTCCCCTGTGCCGGGCATGCGGCAAAGCACAGACTCATGAGGATTTTCTGAGATGAATAATTCCACCTCTAAGCGCCTGAGCGGTCACTCACTCGCTGTTCATGGACAGACAGCTCCCCGGGGCCGGGCCTTGCAGAAATAGCGAGAGTGCAGCGGGCTTGATGCCCCGGGGCGTTAAGACCGGGACACTTGGGTCCTTGCCCCAGGAAATGTGTGGTCGTGAGCATGAGTCAGTGGGGACAAGGTGGGCAGAGTTCAGAAGGCAGAGGGCTCGGGAAGAGGCGTGGGTTTGGGCCAAGCCACAGAGGAGCGGGGGCGGGGGGGTTCCAGGTGGACGGAAGAGCCCCGGCGAGGGTGCGGAGGCAGGAAGGGCCAGCATCTGAGCCGCGCTGGGGCGTTGGCCCGCCCTCTTCGCCTTCTGAGTATGACGTGGGGGACAGACATCTGTTCTCCGGGGCGGCCATCATCCAGCGCAGGGGGGAACGGCGGCACAGGCTTGGCCGGAACCTCGGTGTGAGTCTGCGTCTCGTCGGGCAGTGCCTGTCCCGCAGTGTGCTATTGGACAGAAACCCGCAGGCCCACCAGGTTCCCTGAGCCGTGACATCCTTGGGGGCGCTGGCCCCTTTGGGCTCGCCCTTCCAGGCAGGACCACTGTGCCAGGCTCAGCAGGTGGCCCCTGGTCAGCACCTCCAGATTCCCACACCGGTCCGAGGAGCTGCTGTCCCCTGGCGGCCAAGAGCCCCCAGGTCACAGGAACCCTACGGGCCAGGGGGACCCAGCCTTGGGTCCTGCTTCTCCCAGGTTCCCCCTCCTCCAGACAAAACACTCAAATCCTCCAGAGGCGTCTGGGGCTCTCCTGAGATTTCCAAGAACCCACCCACTTTTCCCTGCTTCTGGTCCCTGTAGGCGCTGGCTAGCCCTGGACCGCCGCCCGGTCCCCCGTCCACCCTCTCTCCTCCCACAGCTGGAGGAAGGGGCCCGGCCAGCTTGCCGTGATTCTCGGCAGTGACCCGGCTCACCTGCGGCCCTGAAGCCTTGACTCCTGGAAGCCTCCGTCTGTGAGGGGCCAGTACTTACGTGGGCGAGCGCGCAATTGCTCCTGAAAGCGGAACAGACAGGAAGTCTGGAGAAGAGGAGGGGATGGGCGGGTGGAAATAGGTTCGGACTCATGGCAGCAGCGGGAGCAGGGCGGTACCCTGATGGGGACGTGGGTGCGAAGCCAGCCCCGCTCCCGCCGCTGGCAGCTCTTACCTCCCCCCCACCCGCCCCCGGCCTCCGCTCTCCGCCAGGCGCCGGACAGGGACGTCAGGGGTCTGTGCAGTCTTGTGCGACGCCACTAGTGTGCATACTCCCCCCGTGCAAGTTCATGGAGACCAGCCTCTCGGGCCTGGTCTGCTTTGCCAGATTATCCTGGCTGAACTGCGTCCCTGGGTTAAGTCATTGTTGGTCTTCTGAAAACGCCCGGGTCGTCCTGGGGCCTTGCACACCACATGTCCGAGTGCCGAGAGGCCCCTGTGGCCCAGGAGTGCCCTGCCCTCTGGGCTGCCTGGGATTCTGGAAGACCTGAGTGGCTGCACGCACAGCCTGGTGTGCGGCCGGGAGCAGAGTCTTCACTGGGCCGTCAGGTGCAGCCTGGGAACCCCAAGGGGCTGTGGGAAGGGCGCTGGGTCCCCACCTCAGTGGTGCCAAGTGGCCGTGCAGCCCTGAGTCCGTCCCGGGCCGTCGGTCCCTCTGCCCTGCTCCATCAGTGCCTCCTGGGCCCCTGCTCTACGGCCACAGGGCTCCCCCGGGGCGGAAGGGGCTTCTCCCCTAGCCTAGTTCTAACTGGCGCAGGGGCGCGGAGCAGCGGGCTACTCCCAGAGAGGTGCCTCAGGGCCCTGGCCGCACCGTGCAGGGAGTCCTCTGTGGCGTCTCCAGCAGCGCCAGCCCACTGCCCGGGTGGAACCAGGGCAAGGGCAGCCCGACCACAGGCACCCGGACCGAGAGGGGGGAGGGGACTCGCGCCTCCGCGCGGCGGGATGTCAGGCCGGGGGCAGGGGACTCACCTCTGTGCCGTGCACACTCTCTTCCAGCCTGTGGCAAGCTGACGGGCATCAGTGACCCCGTGACCATCAAGACCTCTGGCTCAAGGTTCGGGTCCTGGATGACAGACCCTCTGGCCCCCGAAGGGGACAACAGGGTAAGTGGCTCCTCTGTCCGGCCTGGGGATGAGGGTCGTTTGGGCAGGAGTGCCCTCGTGGGACCGGGTGAGCCTGTCCCCACCCCCGTGCGTCTGGCCTGTGTGCCCACCTACCCGGAAAACCATTCAACAGTTGTGGTTTGAGCACCGCTTGGTGCCCCTGGGGTGTGTTCTCAAGCCCAGGTGGCTTTGCAGATGGGCCCAGGTCCCTCAGGGAGGTCCCTGTGCTAACCCAGAGTCCCACACTGCAGGGTGGGTCACCGTATGAGACCATGAGATGGGTTGTCCCCCCGCATGAGAGCAGGTGGACCATGCAGAGCCTCCGGGGCCTGACCCCTCCGGCTCCCTGCCTGGGGAGGGGGTGCTGGGCAGAGGAAGGGGAGAGAGGGAGGAGCCGGGGAGAGGAGGAGAGGCGGGGGGGGGGCAGGGGTGCTCCGAGCCCTTCTCTGTGGCGAGCCTCCCCAGACACCCCGCCCCTCCCCGCTCCTGGAGGAGAAGCCGTGTGGCTTCCTTCCTTTAATGACTTCTCGTTTGTATTTCATTTGTTATTCCTTTCAAGGCTGATGGAAACTCGTGTTCCTTTTTGATTTAAGGAAGAGACTGAGTTCTTTTTTTCTAGACTTTTCCCTCTGGGTAAAAACTCGGAAAAGGAGAGAAACGCAGGGCCTGGGTTTCGGCCCCTTTGGGGTGGGGTGCGCTGGGGGCACTTAGAGCCTCCACCAGGGGCAGATGCGCCGGGGTTCCCAGGGGAAGAGGGACGCCGCAGTCCGGCCACGCTGCCCTGTGGTGATGCGCCTGCCCCTGTGAACCAGGGCGGTTCCCACCCCCTCTCGCATTCGGATCCCCCCGCTCCCTTCCCCCCTCCCCAGCTCACATGCCTGCCGGGAGGCGTGAGGCACAGGCTCTCATATTTGGGACCTGAGGTGACTCCATGCTTCTGGTGCACTTTCTCCTGGGGAGGGTGGGTGGGGGACCGTGACCGGGGGCTCCCTGGGAGCCGGTGACTTGTCCACCCCCACTCCTGCCCCCGCCTGGAGTGCAGACCCGGGATATGGGAGCAGACAAGTGTTTGCGGGTGTTCCGCGTTCAGAGTCAGGACGGTTAGCTGGTGTTGGCGAGTTTTCTAACGGTTTAACTGGCTAATTGTTATCCGGATTGGTCTTCTGGTCCATGTCCCTCCTGGCGAACCCCAGCTCTGTTCTGGGGGGGGCACTCAGGAAACAAAAACGCGGCAGTGCAGGCAGGGCCCCGCGCGGCTCTGCCCTCGCACTCGGGTGTGCGCGCAGATCACTGACACAAGAGGTGATGTCCGTGCCCGGCCTCAGCCGCGCTCTGCGTGCCCATCCCCGGCGGGCCTCCGGCGTGGACGCCGTCCTGAGGTCTGCTGTTCGCTGGGAAAACCCGGTCCGGTCACGTGCCTGAGGTCTCAGGAAAGGCTGGTCCACTGGGCTCGTCGACAAACCTACACAGCAGGCACCACTCCAGGCTGTCTCCCGAGACCACACCCTCCCCGCCTCCCACCTGCAGCCCGCCTCCCCACCCCCTACACACCCCCAGACAGTCCCTTTTGGAGCCAGGAGCCAGAGCCAGAGCCCTCAGTGCTGCGGAGAACGCACCCGTGTGGGGGTGGGGAGCCCGGATCTGACACTGCGGACGTGCCCCCGGCCGTTCTGTGGTCTCTTTCCTTTGTTGCAAAGAGCACGGGGCCGAGGACCTCTCTTCTCCTGGATGCCGTCGCCCCGAACGGGCAGGATGTGGGTGCGGGAGGCTGTCGAGGGGTGACGGATGCCCTGGTAATGAGACATCTACTTTCTGCTTGATGCTGACGCGACTGCGCTCCAGGAAATGAGGCCCTGGTGATGGACGGAGCAGAGCAGCCAGAGGGGGACGGCGGGAGGAGGCCTTGGCCGCAGCCGCCGGCAAGGGGGAGGGAGGAGCTGGCGCTGGCTGGCGGGGGAGACGGCCTTGCACAGCTCAGAGCCCAGCACCCGGGTGGTTCGGGCCGTTCCGAGCCGCATGCTTAGCGCGGCCACCGCCAGCCAGCCACACAACGCATCCCCGGCCCTGCCGTTGATCTGGAAGAGAGCTGTTCCGTGGGATCTGTTTCATTTTCCCGTCCACGTGTCACAAGCACGCAGGAGACCAGGAGCGTGCTGCAAAGGGAAACAAGAACCCACGTCAGTGTCAGGGGCAGGCTGCCCGGAGGCGTCGTGAGAGAGGTGCCAGGGCCAGGGGCAGGGATGGCGCACAGGGGTCCTTGGCGGGCACCCGTGGGGGCTGCGGAGGAGAAGCTACAGCCTGCTGCCCCCTGACACCCTCGCGCTGAGCTGTCAGAAAGCTTAGCACCTTTGTGTCCTTCCTCGACTCCTTTATTAAGCACCAACTGTGTACCGGCACTACGCTGGTCTCCGTGTCCAGATGCTGCCTTCTCTCGGCCGTGACCGGGTGGTGGCACTGGGGCTCTGGAAGCTCTCCACCTGACGCCGGGCTGTGCCCCCTGCCCCAGGAGACCCCTTGCCCTGATTCTGAGACCCGTTGCCCACTCCGTGGACCACACTTCTAGAGTCCAGAACACCTTTCCTCCTGTGGGCTGGCTTCTGCCGTGGACGTCCCAGGCATCAGCCCTTCTGTGTCGGCGTCTCTCTTCTGAGGACACGAGTCATGGGACTTATGGGCCCCCCTAATCCAGAGGCTCTCACCTGCAGTCCTTAGGACGTCTGCAAAACTCTCTTTTCCAAATAAGGTCACACTTAGAGGTTCCTGAATGCTGAATGTGCATGTACCTTTTGGGAGGCCACCTTTCACCTCCCTGCCTGGGAGTTCCGGGGGGCTGGGGCGAGGTGAGCTGGATCAGTGGGGGGAGGGCATCTCCGTGGGAGCAGCCCGCAGTCCCCCAGAGCCAGGGACGTGGCCCCACAGGTGCAGAGGCAGCCGGGCGCTGGGGGGGAGGAGCCTGGGGCTGAGGACTCGGGTCTGCAGGGGACTGATGGCCTGAAGCTGCGGAAGGAGCCCCGGGCCCCGGGTCAGCAGGGAGCGACAGCGTAACTGAGGGCACGGGGCCACGGGCCACTGTCTCCGTTGTGAGATGTGCTCTGGAGCAGCCTGGGTGGCCTCAGCCGCCTCTGAGCCTCTGACATAGGAAGCCAGTGGAGGGCCCTGGGCCCACGTTGTCCATGCCCCATCTGTGAAGGGGAAACTGAGGCCAGGCAGAAAGCAAGGGCCCCCGCCTGTATTTGGGACCATCTCTGGTCGTCCATAGGGTCTTCCTCAAGGTCACTGGCACCTATAAAGGTCAGGGGTGGGTGTGTTTCTAACCCCAGCCTCGCCCTGGGACGCAAGCGTCAGCTTGGGCTCCTAAAGCAGGAGCAGAAGAGGCCCCAGGCGTGCGCGTGGCCACCCCTACTTGCAAGCACACCGCACGGGTGTGCGGCCTCAACGCCAGGGCCGTCCATGCCCATCCCCAACTCCCTCTCTCCCTGCTGCATCTGAAGGCTTCTTAGGAGGGGAAGGGGGGCGTTGGTGGTCTTCAGCCAGAGCCATTTCTGGTCTCCAGGGCGAGACAGTAACGCCCAGGTCCAGGCTGGGCCAGCGCCCTTGTGGCTCATTGGCCTTGCCGGCCGACCCCCAGGAAAGCACCATGCTGGACGGTGGAGGGTGATCAGCAGCCCCCTGGCCTCTACCCCCGGATGTCAGGGGCACCCCCATCACTGGGGCAGAGCCCCTCCTGGCTGGGAGCCTGGGGACTGGTCACCTGGTGTGGGCATAGCTTCTGCCCACAGGCAGACCCACCGGACCCCTCTGGCCTCAGCTTTCTGAATGGGGGTAACAGCCCCCTCGGCATGCGGGTGCACGTGAGATCCTGAAACAGTGGGCGCCGGTCCCAACCAGAGTCCCGTGTGGAGACAGACCCATGCCCAGGCCTGTAGACACGGTGGAGCTGGCCTGGGCCTTTACCTGGGTGGCCAGCCTCGGGCCTCGGATCTCAGACAGAAGAGGAGTCTTTCCAGGGACCATGAGTGCCCAGAGATGAAACAGGCGAGGAGCACCTGTCCGGGCAGGATCTGGCCTCCAGCCGGGACCTGGGGCCTGGGCCACCCTTCGTGGCCCCCTACACATGCCCCAGAAGCTCAGCCTTGCAGGAACCTTGGCCTTGAACCTGGGCTGGGAGAACTCTTGTGGAGTCAGTCTGACAAGAGGACTCCTGCTTATCAGCTCAGGGCCGGGCCCAGGGCTGCCCTGGTGGGGACGCAGGGAGCCCGTCTGGCCCCACGTTCACGTCGTGGAGCTGGGGTCCTGGTTTTCCACTTGGTTTGTATAATCCGGAAATAAGTCTTAAAAATCCTGGTGCTGGGGCCCCAACTGAAACCAATCACATAGGAATGGGGGGGGCCGGGAGGTGCAGAGCCCGGGCAGAGAGCCCCAGAAAAAAAAAAAAAGCAGTGAGCGCCCCATCTCAGGAAAGAGCCAAGCAGAGGCAGGAGAGCCCCCCCCCTCGGCAGCGCAGTCATGGCCTCCGAATCCCCGTGAGGCAGGGTGCTCCCCTCTCATCCTGCGGGGGCTGAGGATGGTACAAGCCTCCAAATGAGACCAAGATTTTATTTTTTTTAAATCTCATTAAAAACAAAAAGCGCGCCTGCCTCTCAGCATCCGAGTGGCTGCCTCCAGAGCAAGGCTACGATTTTTTGTAAATTTTTAACGCCTGTGTAACGCCGTGTCTGAAAGCCCCGCATCCTTCATCTCTCCCGCAGCCGGTAGAGCCCTTGATGGGGACAGCGGCTGCCTCAGTGCCAGACAGATGCACTGGGAACGCCGTCAGCCGGCAGATTCCCTCTGACTGACTGCATTGCTTCCTAATTTGCTCCCATATTGCTTGAAAATGACTAAAGCATTTTGTACAAAGTCGAGGCCTTTTTCGAGTCAACTCGATTATTGCATTTAAGCAATAATCAGAAATCTCTTCTACCATCGCTCCAGACGTGGGCCGGGTTTGTTACGTTGGTGGCTTGTGACACTGGGGGCTTTGCATGGAGCCCACATTGTTTCTTGGAGAATAATCCCCCCAAAAGCCAAATGAATGCCCTTCTGCCCGGCAGAGAGGGCAACCCGGCCCGGGCCGCTGTGACAGCCAGGAGGGGCGAGAGGCCCGTAGTTGGGCGCCCCCTTGCACGCGGGGGACGGCCCTTCCTGGCGCCCTTGGCAGTGGACCCCAGGCCACCGGAGCCGCCAGCCGCCTTCTCATCCAGCACCGTCTCGCCAGCGTGGGGGTTCGTGGCCTGATGGTGTTCCTTCCTCCCCCGCCGAAGTGTGAGCGGCTGCCGTACACCCGGCTGGGGAGAGAGCAGGGGACACAGCCTGGAGGCGGCCTGAGCACAGGGCTTCCGGCTCGGCGTGGTTTCCTTGCCACCGCGTCCTTGGGCGGCGGGGCGTGGCCGCCGTCGGCCCCCCAACCCCCTTTCAGAGTGTGTTCCCCCAGCCTCTCCCTGAGCCGGACCCTTCTTTCCCGGCGGGGAACAGTCCTGTCCCCTTTGACATGTGCCCTGCGGGTTTGGAGGGAGGACGCGTCAGGACACCGTTTGGTCTTCATTATCCTCCCCTGGCTCTCCGGGTGCCCGGCGGATGCCCTGTGGATTGATCCCAGAGTCTGAGAGGGGCGCTTCCCCCGCCCCCCCCCC
>PJEM01018831.1:0-17672 GCA_004023845.1 Helogale parvula | reverse complement strand
CCAAAGGTCTTTTGAAAAGTTAGCTTTTGATAGAGCACAATGTTAAGCAACCAACAGTAGCACTTGTAAGTGTACTCAATCTCTTGCATCCAGAGATAACGGTTATTTTAGTTAGTATATACTTGATGTTTTCTTTGCATATTTTCCTTAGAAAAACTTATCAATCATGAATTCACTTTAAAAATGTGATACACATACACATATGATTCTCAGTGGTTACAGACTGTTATTATTCTAATTTGTTTAAGTCAAAAATTAAATAAAAATGACTCAGGAATTTCAAGCAGCCCAACATCATAACAAAATCTCTAAGAAATAGATAATGATATTTGAAACAAATAAGTGCCGTTTTACAGACCTATAATGAACCATAATTAAAATAACAGTAACAAGATTAATTAATATTTGGCCCAGATGCTAACTTTAATCAAGCAGTCAACTTAATTTTCAAATATCATTTTTTACTAAAGAGTTGCAGATAAACTTCCTCTATCTTTTTATTATTTCTAATAAAAATACTTGTTTTCTACCCAATATTTTACATTATTTTAGTGAATTAAGTTCCTGTTATGCTTTCTGACATTCCTATATATATATTTTTACATAGAATTTAATTTATAACTTTAAGAAGTATCAGCACCTATAACACATAGCCTTCAACCCATATTTTATGTTATAACTACAATTAAGTGAAAGCATTTGTAAATCAAGTTTTATGTCTAAAGAAAGAGTAAATGTCTTTCAAATAGTCATGCTTACATATAAACTGACAAACAAAATGTGAGAATTAGCATTCTCTGGAGGATCAGAACTTATAGGGTATGTGTGCATATATGTCTATATGTCTGTGTATATCTATATGTAGTCTATCTATCTGTCTATCTATCTATCCATCCATCCACCTATCTATCTAGATTAAGTAAGGGTGAAAGAGAATGAGAGAGACAGAGAGAGAGAGAGAGAGAGAGGAGAGAGAGAGAGAAAGAGAGAGAATATGTATATATAAGAGGAATTGGTTGGTTGATTGATTATAAGGAATTGGTTGATCTGACTGTGGAGGCTGGCGAGTCCAAAATGTGCAAGGCAGGCCAGCAGGCTAGAGACCCAGGAAAAAGTTGATGTTGCAGCTCAAAACCAAAATCAGTCTGCTAGCAGAATTCTTTCTTCTTCAGCAGTTTATTCTTTCTTTTTCTTAAGGGCTTCAACTGATTAGATGAGGCTCATCCATATACTGGAAGATTATCAGCTTTTCAAAATGTATTGAATTAAATGTGAACCTCATTTGTAAAAATACCTTTACAGCAATATCAAGATATGTTTGACTAAATATTGGGGCTCCATTGTCTAGTTTGACACTAAAACTAACCATCACAAAGGGACATAAAAAAGATGGTTTTTGAAAGTATAATGTACTTCTATTTCTCTTGATTGTTTTCTATACTCTTCTTCTTTTTTACTAAATTAAGTTTATTTATTTTTGAAAGAGAAAGAGAGAGAGAGAAAGAGAGAGAGAGAGAGAGAGAGAGAGAGCAAGTGAGCAGTGGAGGGGAAGAGAAAGAGATAGAGAGAGAATCCCAAACAGGTTCTGTTAGCACAGAACCAGAAATGGGCCTCAAACTGACAAACTATGAGATCATAACCTTGGCTAAAAACAAGAGTTGGACCCTTAACCAACTGAGCCACTTCAGCACCCCTATATATTCTTTCTCCTAAGTTGTATGTCCCTCTTTCTTTCTTTCTTTCTTTCTTTCTTTCTTTCTTTCTTTCTTTCTTGTCACCTCTTAAGAACCAGAAAAAGAATGTGATCTCTACAAAAAGATGTTTCTAGATCATAAACCATTCTTTATCATGTTCTCATTATCTGCTATTAGAAATCACATACACTGATGTGTATTATTGTTAGGATTTTTAAATATATTTTCATCATTAACTCATTAAGAACAGTTTTACTGGGAAAGTTCTTTGCTCTCCTCGAGTTGCTGACAGTCAAGTGAAGAATACAGAAAAATACAAATATTATAATACAATATGCTATTGCAGTGTGACAGTAATTAGAGAGCATAGAAAAGAAGCGGATAAGCCAGTATTAGTGGGTTCATAATGGAATTACTTCTACAAGAGGAGACTTAACATGATTAAAGATATCCAAAGAGTGAGGCATAACACAGTCTTAGAGAATCAGTTTTCAACAGGAAATACCAACCAACTGTGACTCCTACAGTAAGTGGTCTATTGAGAGAAAGTCATAGAAATTGGCCTTTAAATGTGGAACTTTTTTTTATTTTGCAAATTGGAAGGGACTGATGTCATAATGAGCTTCATATAGAAATACTAAATAAAAGATGAAGTGAATACCAATCATGAATAAAATTCCTTTGAACAAATTGGATAAGAATGGTGAAGGTAGAAGACATATATTTGACAATAGTAGTTTTTCATTTAAATAGTGCTTGGATGGATTTTCAATAATTTATGACATTTTGCCAAAAGAAATAAAGGAGATTTCTCAGCTTAAAAAGAAAATGTGGCTAAAATATTACTGTCATACATTTCCACAATTTACAATATTTTTTAATGTTTATACCTTTGCAGAAATTTTATTGGGATCTTATTGATATTTGACTTTTTTTGGTTGCTTATGTGACACAAGAAATGTATACACTTACTAGTCTAAATTTAGCTAACATTTAGTTAGGTGGGATCAATTTATTTTAACAAAAGTAATTTCACAATTTTTTTGTTACCCAGTTAATAATTGACAGATTTATAATTTTTACGTCATCATTGTAATATGTTATATTTCTAATTGACACATGGATCTGGCATGAAAGAGGGTTAATTGAAAACATATAATTATCAAAATTATAGATATATGTATTGCACGAATATATAATTCTATTTAATATTTATTAAAAATAATTATTAAGTTACTACCTGTTTCTCTTTCTAGAAATATTAAGGAGAAACCTAACAAAATGATAAAATAAAATTCTAGGTGTACCAACAAAATTAATCTATAATGGTGAGGATTCATATAAGCAACCAACATTTAAAAGCTTAAAAGAATTCTGGACTTGGATTTTATTAGATGGTGATTGTTTTAAAACTAATTCTCACTGGATTTCATTTTTTTAAATTAGAGTTAAATTTACATACAGTGAAATGAGTATATATTAAAAATATCATTTGTTTAGTTTTTATTTTTGTATGTACACAAATAACCAATAACCTGATCAACATATAAAATTTTTTCATCTCCTCAGAGTATTTTCTTCTGACCCTTCATTGTCATTCTTTATCTCCATAGGAAATTAGTCTTCTATATCTATCACCATAAATTAGTTTCATGCTTTCTTCATCTTCACATAAATGGAATTATTCAGTATGTTTTTGAGATCAATCTACATTGCTGTGAATGTCAGTAGTTAATTCTTTGTATCTTGTTCAGTAGTAATCCATTAGTTGAAATATTACATTTGTTCTTCAATTATCCAGGTAATGAACAAATTTTTCAGTTATCTGGGTGGGTTGTTTGAGTTTTGATCTCCTACAAAGCTGATGTAAATATTGTTTTTCAAATCTTTTTGTCATGTAATAATTTCTAATATCACCTGTATGAGTACTTAAGAGTTGACCTTAATAAAAATGCACATGCATGTTTAATTTTATTAAAAAGTGTTTAATAGTTTTCCAAGGTGTAAATTTGATATCTCTCTAGAAAAGAATGAAAGTTCCAGTCATTCTACATCCCCACCAACATTTGACTTTTCCAATGATTTTACTACTAGTTATTTAATTAATTGTCAAATTGTCAAATTTAATTTGACCTCTAATTTTACAGACAAGTAATACTGTTGGGTAATATTCATATCCAAATGATGACTAAGGAGTTGCTCAAAGTTTTAATTTCAATGAAGACTCAATAACATCCCTCCCTCCCCCTTGTTTAGAAATCTTTGCTTACTTCAATGTTGTGACTATATTCTTTATGTTTCCTTAATATTTGGGGTTAATTTTCATGTTTTATATGAGTATTAATGCATTTATCCAGTTATTTCTGCACTCATTGCTGAATAGACTTTCCTATTTGTATTGAGCTGTCTTGGTATATTTTATTTTAAATGAATTCATGCTGTATGTGTGGACCTATTTCTGGACTCTATTCTGTTTCATTGATCATTATTTGTTTTTTTCCACCAGTTCTACATTCTTCTGAATTACTGTAGTTTTATAGTAAGCTTCAAAAGCTTTCTCCAATTTTGTTCATTTATATAAATTTATGGAAAATGTTTATATGTAGAATATATATTTAATTTTGACTAATTACTTTGAATTTCCATATTAATTTTACATGTATGTAAATCAATTACCCATAATTTTTTATCCCCAAAAGTTTGTTACATATTTTGATTTGGATTATATTCATTCTATTGGTGAGAGAAAAATTGACATCTTCCCAAAGACTATAACAATTCTTCAAATCCACCCACAAAAAATATATATTTGTTTAGTACTTCTTTAATTTCCTTCAAATTTTTATAGTTTCCACTTTAACAATCTTGCACATTACCCATTATTCATAAGTTTTAATAGTCTAAACATTTAAATGTTTACTTGCTGTTTTATATATTAAACCAATCAAAAGTAAATATTTTGAGTACAAAATACTTCTATCCCTGGAAGGGGAAAATCAATGAAAACTATAGAGGTGTATTAAAAATGGAAGTCTTAGTAGCAAAGCCAGAAAAACATTTCATTATTACTGAAATGTTAAAGGTTATAATCTATATAAAGAGGAATTTGCTAGACACAAAATTTTCTCATCCCATTGTTTTAATTAATGCCACCTGATATCAAAGACATTTATTGTGGAATATCAAACACTGGGTATTATGTGACCAAGGATGATAATAATAATCTTCAGTAATACATTTAACTGTTGTTGTTAACATTGTGTGCGTGCAAGCACGAGCATGTGTGTGTAAATTACTTGATGACTGGTCATCACAGATAGAGGAAAAAAGACTAGAAATGAGTTGGGTCAATACTAGTAGGCATCCACTTGTGAATACAGAAGGGAAGGTCATTCATGTGCAAATAGAGATTGAACACTCAGAGCAATCTACATTTTGCTTTTATTAGAGTGGAGAGGTGATCATTAGTAAATGTTGCCTGACCTTGATTTATTTTTCATGAAAACAGTAAAATTCAAATTTTGGTCAAGTGTCTTGCCTGGGTAAACAGCTTTTCAGGATGTGGTGTGATATTTAATAAAAATTATCTATTTTGATACTATTTTTCCTCACTGAAGTTAGGTAGTTGTTAAAAGGAAGCTACACTCATGAGTTTTGGCATTTGCTGTTGTTTTTATTTTATTTTTGTTTTCTATATTGATGATTATATATGATTAGATTTAAGGACACTGATAAAGTCAATAAAGATAAAATTTTTATTTTCAATCTGATTACTTAACTAAAATAGTTGAGTGACATATATTATATTTCAGATACTCTGATTCTTTACCTCAGGTATATATCTCAGAATTTTTAAAATTAAAAATGATATTTCAGTATTTCTTGGAAGGTCAAACTGATACAGATGACATAATCATTGAGAATTTTGCACTTCTCAAATTATTGAGATTTCATTATGATTTGTAAAGCAAATCATAAATGTCATTGACAAATTTAATAGGTATATCCATAAGATAAAAATATTTTTCAGAGCTTTATTTAAACAAAAGTAGTCACTGAATTGCCACTACCAAAACATATTCAATATTCTGCTTGAAAATGACTACACACCTGCCAGAGCACTGAAATACTCTGCATAAGAATAGAAATTAAAAATATTAAATAGTTTGGCACAACTTTTAAAAATTATAGCTGAAACTATAAGGCAAATGTTTCAATATCTCTGAATAAGACATCTTGAGCATATAAAAATACAAATATTTTGAGTAATCATATTTTATAAAAAACAAAAAATAGAAATATGTAGGATATTTATAAATTAGATATATGGAAAAACAAAAATGTTTATATAATCCAGATTAGGGTTAGTATTATTTCAAGTAGTATTTTTATTTGTGATATCATTTCATGAAGTACATTTGGTTAGGTTATTTGCAAGAAGTCTTCTTTTGACATTGCTGCATTTAACTCCAACATGGTTAGCATTTTATCACTCTATTTTCAAATTTCTGTTTATTTAAATGTTTTTCATTGAAATTTTTATTTACTTATTACAAATTTTTGTAGAAAATATTGTTTGCTAAAATATAATTCCTTATATAGGACCATATTAATTTCATTTGGGTACCTCACATGTATGTAAATAACTTGACCTCATAGACAGAAAGAAGTGTTTTTTTGGGTTATAAAGTTATCCTTACATGCCTTTTTTTGGAACGCAAGTGTTGTGACTCTAACAGATTCATTTCCAAGAAGCAATGCAATGTGAGTTTTCCTTGACAAGTGAGAAATCTCTTCATAATTTTTGGGTCCATGTTCAATCTAAATATCTTAAAATGCCTGACAAAATCATCAAACACTTCATGCCATTCCAAATGAATGATAATTATAAGTTAGAATATTCTAATTTACTGTATATAATGAGTAAGCAAAGAAACCTAATAAAGGTCAAAGCCGATGAATGTTTTAGCCATTCATCAACAATGTAGATATAAAGATCTTGGGAAAGATTACCAACAACATTAACTCCCTCATCCATTGAAACTATTGATAGTTCCTTTCATTTTCAATTTTTTATATTTTATTTTTATAAGTTTAACACCATGATATTTTTAATTTATATGAGATCTGTGGCCTGCCTCTGTGTCAAATCGCTAATAGACTTTTAAAGTTGCAGACATTTTGGAAAATATTAGAGAATAATATTCAGTAGAGAATTAATTGTAGGAGGAAGGTAAAGTAGACATAAACATATTTAAAAATTGAGAGAAATGATCATTAAAAGTAGAGGATTGGAGGTTGCTGAATGTAGAGATAAGAGGGATATGTTTTGGAACAGTCCTCTGATATTAGGGTTCACCACAGATGAGGATGGAATGCATTTGTTTTTGAGAGATTTTCTCATTGATTTAATATTCTATGGTTTTGTTTTTTTGTTGTGGTTTTTTTTGTTTTGTTTTTGTCTTTTTTATTTTCGAAAGAGAGAGGAAGGAAGGCAGAAAGAGAGGGAAAATCTCAAGCAGACTCCACGCTCAGCTCAGAGCCTGGCATGGGACTGGATTCCATAATCCTGGGATCACAACCTGAGACGAAATCAAGAGTCAGATGTTCAACTGACTGGGATTAAAAGTGGTTGAACAAAGGAGTAACAGGTAGAGCTACAGGCCCAGGTAGATTAGAGATTATTGTGACTTTGTCAGTTATCAAAATACAGTCATGCAGTTGGTAATGTTTACCCCTAGAACACCAATTAATAGTATCAAACGATAGTGTTTAGTTGAATAAAGTAGATGGGTGTAGTTATTTTTTTATTTGGAACCACAATATGCAAGTGAGTTGGGAAGGAGTCAGAAATTTAATCATACAGCTAACTCTGTCATTAAGATAATTAAAATCAGATTTTGAAATGAGAGGATTTATTATTAAACACAATACATGCAATTTGCCATAAAAATCTACTGACATTCTAATCTCATAATGTACATACATAATGTTTTTATATTTCATGAACAAAAAGAATCCTACAGAATTTTAATTCCTTCAGAGAAAGAAATATGTTCTTATATCCTCATAGTTATTACAAACAAACAGTACAATGCCCAGCACATGGTAACTACTAAAAATAAAAGAATGATGGAGCACTGGGTGGCTCAGTTTGATGTGTCCATCTTGATTTCAGCTCAGGCCATGATGTCTCAATTTATGGGTTCAGGCCCTGAGTCAGCTCTGCATTGACAGTGTGGAGGCTGCTTGGGATTCTCTCTTTCTCTCTCTCTCTCTCTCTCTCTCTCTCTCCCAACCCCATCTCAAAATAAATAAACTTTAAAAATGTTTAAAATAAAATAATAAAATAAAATAATGAGAATTCACATTACGGTCCTTGCTTGTTACTCTTGATACACATTTGCATCATCAAAATTGATAAAATGATAGAAACAACTATTTTCCAAAGTCTACGTTATTTTAGAAAATTGAAAGTCTCCTCCTCAGTTATTGTATACCTAAAATATTAGATCTGAGAAATATTCCAAAGAGAAGACTTGAATGTGTATGTATTTTCCTGTACCTGAACCTAGTTTAATTATCTTTTCGAAGCAGCCTTTGACTCTTACTCAGTTCAGACAGTCTAGCCACCTTTGAAAAATTAGTACCACCTAGAGTTTCCTCATTTCTAAAAAGCATGGTTTCACTCCTCCAATTAAACTTTTAGATCTGCTGTTCTCTGCTGGAAACCAACCAAGTTGGTAATATTTTGGAGGGAAAAAAATGCATGTATTTTCTCTCCAAAATTAAGAAAAAGGATGAGGATGAACATGTATCATGGGGGAAAATATACAAGAAGACAGAGCATATCCAGAATTCACTGTGCTAGTATATCAAAAATCCCACTGTGAAGGTAATTCAGAGAAGCAGAGATTAGAAAAGAGATTAGAATATGACTCTAAATTTTTATTAAAATCTTGAAAAATTCTCAGTAATATTGTGAACTATGATGATGCGCTGGAGAATATGAAATCTAATTCCAGTAACTCTGGAATCTTATGGTTGAGCTAATTTCACTTCTCAGCATAGCTGATGACTATGCCCGAGGTCTAGTGGACTTTGCCTGGTGCATACTAGCTTTTCAGTTAATCATACAGCAAGAATATATGATGTAATTACATCAATGCCAGTGGCTAGCATGTACCGGCATTGTTCAAGATGATAGAATTATAAATATCAATATGATATCATTTACTTTAAAAAGGACACAGACCGCACAATTTTCTGTTTCTAACCTGATGCATGGACTCACAACATGGCTGATATGGAACCTCTAGAATCATAGAAATATCAGATCGTCTAACTTATCTCTGCATTTAAATTTCTAGATAATTTAAATGGAGAACATTTAAATAACTTATTAGATATTCATTATGTTATGTGTTAGCTTTCTTCAAACATCCAAATAGTTCCTAATTAAAAGAGAACACAACTAGAAATAGTGATTAAAAAGGAGAAGTGTTTCTATTGCTGAAGATAAGGAATCAATTCTTCAAATTTTGTACTTAATGTCTATCTCCTAATATATAGCAGATTACTAAATTTACACCTTGAAATATTTAACAATATCTGTTTAAATGTAAAACTGAGCTTCATATTATTCATTGATAAGAGCTGCTAAGTAGGTGTTTGACAGTGAAATAAAATATAAAACATTAGAAAATGTCCAAAGTGCAAAGACCAGGATAATTAATAACAGTGAATAATTTAAAAATCTATGTGGTTTTCAACGTAAAATATACAGAGATATCTACGGTGTTAATATTTAGCATCATTATGGCAAGAAGAAATTTAGTAAAATGTAACTCTGTTTGATGAGATAGCATTAATGCAGATATTTTCTACAAGTGCTATGGGAGTGCTATTGGGTAGCTTCATGTCTTTAATATTAAAAACATTTAACTGTGGGTGTTTATTTTCTTATTCTCAGCTGTAGAGAGGACATTTCTGGTATCATTATTGCCCAAAGGTCTTTTTTCTGTCTGTGCAATTTTAAGCTGATATGTAACTAGAGGATTTACTCATTCTTAATATCACCTATGACCTTTATGTAGATGACTCTCTAGTCAATATTTCCAGCCTTTTCTCCCAAGAAACAGTCATAAGAATCTAGCTGGGTTTTTTTCTAATTTTATCAAGACCAAGGAGTCTGTAAACATTTTTATCTAGCTTCAGTACTTAACTACCATCTATATGTGTATGACTCCCAAATTCTGTCTCCAGTTTTTTTCCATATTCTGATCACCAGATATGAATATCTAACAACCAGAAACATCTCAACTAACATCTTGAAAATCAAACTCCTGGGTACTCCGCAAAATTTCTACTCTCTGATCTCGGTCACTTAGCTGAAGGGCAGTTTCACCTTTTCAGTGTCTCAAGCTATAAATCCTATAATTACCATTGCTTCTGTTACTTTACAACCCACATCTGGTTATTTAGTGAATTCTGTTGTCTTTAACCTAAGAATATATTCAAAATAAAACCAGTTTCTCACCTCAACCACCACTAACACAACGACCCAAGCTTATTCTTTACTCCTACCTAGTTTATTATAATAATTTCCTGAGTTACATCTTTACCAATCTTTATTTCTTTTACTCTATTCTTACAATACCAGTCCTTTTAAAATGCAAGTTAGATCATTTATTTTTTGTTAAAAATCCTTCAATTGCTTTACAGCTGAGTTAGGTTAAATTCCTGTTCTCTGTTACCTTTCTGACTTTCCTTCACACCCCTCATTTCTTTTTTTAAAAATTTCTTATGTTTATTTATTTTTGAGAGAAAGAGAATAGAATGCAAGCGAGGGGAGGGGCAGAGAGATGGGGAGACACAGAATCCAAAGCAGGCTCCAGGCTCTGAGCTGTCAGCACCGAGCCTGATGTGGGGCTGGAACTCAGGAACTGTGCGATCAGTAAGTGTTGGACTTTTGATTTCAGCTCAGGTCATGATCTCGCGGTTCATGATATCCAACCCCATATCCAGGCTCTGTACTGACAGTTAGGAGCCTGCTTCGGATTCTCTCTCTCCTTCTCTCTGATTCTCCCCTGCTTGTTTGCTCTCTCTCTCTCTCTCTCAAACTAACTTAATAAACTTAAAAAAAAAAAAAGAATGGCTACTGATTTTAGATATTTCTAACAATGCTTTAGTTTCAATCTTACATTCAATTTATTCTATGAAAAATGTATCATTTACTTTGATTCTCTGCTTCACTAACATTGTCAATAACATCCTGATTACTCTTGTTAGGTATAATCAAGTAAATTTTGGTTTTCTCCTGAGCTTAAACCTCTTTCCAGTCAGTTTCCCGTGTTCTCAGGATCTAAGGCATACAATAATTTTGGTGGAATTTGCCATGCTAACATTCTTTAAATGGGTGTATTAACATAACTCCAATAATCATACTTGTTCTTATGCATTCTATCTTTTAGATAGTCCAGGTGAGTGAAGAAAGAATCTTTATGTATTAACCAAAATGAAGGAAAATATTAACTAAACTCTCTTATTAAATACATTGGGTTAGGGAGTCTGGGTGACTCAGCCAGCTAAGTGTCTGACTCTTGACTTCGGCTCAGGTCACGATCTCATAGTTCCTAGGTTCAAGTCCCATGTCTGGCTCAGTATAGATAGTGCATAGCCTGCTCAGGATTCTCTCTCTCTTCTCTCTCTGCCTCGCCTCCTCTCGCTCTCTCTCAAAATAAATTAAATAAAACCTAAAAAAATACATTGGTTTATCCTTGAAAATAAAGATTACTTTTATGTTTAAAAATATATTTATAAAATATATATAAAATACATATAAATATATTTATGTAAACATAATATTATGTAAAATTAACATGTAAACTATGTACAAATAATAAAACAAAATAAAATTTATAACAATACATATAAATAAAATATAATAAATATAAAATTAAATAGATTTTTGAGTGAATTTTTAAGAGTTAAAACATCCTGTGGACAGTTTTATCCATTTACTATTTTACAGTCCAGAACCCTCAATATTTCATCTAAGAGGTAGGAAATAGGGCAATAGCTTGGGCATTCACTGTCAATTCAGTTTAGAAGCAAAGGATCAGTTACAGAAGAAACACAAAGTATCATTTCTTCACATTGTGTATTTTAAATAGGTGCTTGAAGCCAGCCTGAATAACCTCCCCTTTGGCGCAAGTAAATATTTCAAAATACCCCAAAGTGATAGTTACTCAGACTTACATAGCATTTTCTGTTATAGATAATTCACCGTTGCAGAGCATTAATAATTAACAAATTTTTTTTTTTTTGGTTTTTTATCAGGTACCAGGATTTAAGTTGTGTGGTTTCAGCTTTAAGTGAAACTGTGGAGGAAACTGTATCTTGAAACACACATAATATTAGGAAAAGACAAACATCAAGCACAAAACAAGAAATAAGATAATTTTAGATTGTTGCTGTGAGATGATAGGGAGAAACCAGGAGTTAACTTTAGAACAGTTGTTACGAACAGGGCTCTCTGAGAGGTGACTTATGAGCTGAGAACAAAGAAGATGAAATGAGGCAGGAGAAATTTGGAAGAAGAGTGTTTCAGCCAGTAGGAAAAGGAGGTGCAAATATTAGATATGTTCAGGAACAACAAAAATGTCCAGTGTTCCTTGAGCAAAGTGGGAGTGAAAAGAGACTTTTTTAAGTGGAGACTTGAGTTGGAGATAGAACATAGCAGGATCCAGTGCTGTGCAGGGCCTCTATTGGAGACAGAGGCAAAAATACAGTGATGTTTATCTTGTCCTTATGCTACTTTGTTCATCCTGGCTTTTTACATTGATTTGATTTTCTTTTTTTTTTTTTTAAAGGAAGACAATGAGGACAAGGATAAGGATGAGTAAGATGATGACAGGAGGAGGAGGAGATGGAGGAGGAAGACACTGCCATGGGCCAGACCCAAGAAGAGCCCTAGGGATTACACCAGCACATCCAAGACTGCACTGAGTCCCAAGAGCTTCTGCCACAGAGGCAACCATGATAAATACGGTCTCTATGAGACTGGAGGACTTTAATTTTTTCTAGGCAGGTTCTGATCTGGGGTGGATTTTGGTTTTGCCCTCTCCCCTCCTTTTATTTTTAAACTAGTGGTTTGTCTCTGATTCAGCCCTCATTTTTCTTGATCGACATCTTTGCCTTCCTGTCTCTTCCCTCTCAAGATCCCTTAGTTTCTCTCCAACCTGCCAGCACAGCGGTGTGAAGGAGAAGCTCCAGGCTCGAGATTCCATCTGCTCTCCTTCTTGAATTCCAGAAGAAGGACTTCCTCTGAGGCCATCATTGACTAAATTATGATTTATCTTGATTAACAAATTTCTGCCTGAGGCAAGTACCTAACTGGCTTTACTCTAGTCATGGCCTGGTACATCCTGGCTGGCTCAGGTGGTAGAGCAAGTGGCTCTTGACCTAGGAGTTGTTAGTAGAAGTCTCATGCTGAGTGTAGAGATTACTTTAAAAATAAAATCTTAACAACAACAACAACAACATAAAACTATGTTCAAATATCACCTTCTTAATGTGCTCTTTCCCAACAATTCATGTAGTTGGTGCATAATCATCTTCTTCTCCTTTCTGAATTAGTTCAGGTAGATCTACTAGTTAGTATTTGAATTACATCTCCAGCAAACAACATTTTATTTACATTATCTATTTTAAGATTTTCCATGTTGTTGTCATTATTATTCAGAATGGAGATCTCAGAAAATTATAATCATGATATCTCTATTTAGTCAAATGCAACTTAAAAATTTTCTGAGTTATATTATGGGTCAGTAGGGATAAATTTAGATTTTGGGTAAACAGAAGCTTTTATAATCTCTTTAAGAAAAAAATTAAACTACAAATAATGTAATCTGCCTTGAAAGTAAATATCTACTTATGATTTAAAAAAACAAAAACAAAAACAAAATAAAACAAAAACACAACTAACTCAATTACCTGAGCATTAGAGATATAGATCTCTTCTGAAATTTCTTTAGGCTGTTTTTTAGAAATCTTACCAAGTAATCCTTCTTGATTACCACCTGTCTTCACCTCTCCACCTAGAATGGTTATAATATGTAATTTCAGGGCCACCAAGGACTTTAGAAGTGTAGGCTCTGAAGCTTAAAGGTCATTAATTAGTTTAATGGTAAATCCATTTCAGCATCTCAAACAGGGTTCCTCAGAAACCAAACATGCCAGAGGAGGGCTAAAAGACCGTGAAGGTACGTAAGGCACTCAGGTATCAGAATAAGAGGTCCTCACCATCACTGCTCTTAGGTGAGAGGACAAAGTTCAACAGATGTTCAAAAGTACTTGAGCCCAATGAGGCAAAGTATTCCCTGATCCCAGGCCACTGCCTCTTCTGGGATGAACCCAAAAGAAAGTAGGGCAACAGAACCTGGATGATGCAGTGCATAGACATTCCTGCCCTGTGTAAACAAGAGAAGAGTGAGGAATGGATCCGGAGGGACAAACAGAACATACAGCTCATTTGTTATATGACTGTTTTCACTTCTACTAAGATTGACTATTCTTGGGGAATAATCCTGAGCAGTTTATTCAATTGAGTGTTCAACTATTTCTGTTCAGGTCATAATCTCACAGTTTGTGAGTTTGAGCTGGCCTTGGGCTCTGTGCTGACAGTACAGAGACTATTTGAGATTCTCTCCCTCTTTTTCTCTTTCCCCCTCCCACCTCAAAAATAAATAAATAAATATATTTTTAAAAGGATTGATTATTCTTTGTATTACCTGAATCATTGCCTGGGGCATTTTCCCTCTTATCTGGCAATAGTCTGACAATAAGAAGTGACTTAAAAGTAAATTTTGTGAGAGAATCAAAAACATTGAGTCAAATTTCCTGGCTTAAAGAAGAAAAAAGTTTGTGTCTGCTTCTCTAAAGACAACACAGAATAGCTGTAATTAGAAAATAATAAAATTCAAAAGAATAAAGTTACTTTTTACATAAACCACACCATTTTTGTGGGCAACCAATATAATAACTCATTTCTTCTGTGGCTTATTAAGAATTTTAGGGGTGCCTGGGTGGCTCAGTCAGTTGAGTGTCGGCCTCAGCTTGGGTCATGATCTTGCAGTTCGAGGGTTTGAGCCCCGTGTCAGGCTGTGTGCTGACAGCTAGCTCAGAGCCTGGAGCCTGCTTTGGATTCTGTATCTCTCTCTCTCTCTCTCTCTCTCTCTCTCTCTCTCTGGTCTTCCCATGCTCACACTCTCTCTCTCTCTCTCAAAAATAAATTTAAAAAAATAAAAAAAGATTTTTAGTTCTTAATATATTTTTTTAATTTTTATTTATTTATTTTGAGAGGGAGCATGAGTGAGAAAGGGACAGAGAGGAGTAGAAAGAGAATCCCAAGCAGGCTCCATGCTATCAGCACAGAGCACGATGCAGGGCTCCATCTCACCAACCATGAGACCATGACCTGAGCTGAAATCGAGTTGGGTGCTCAACCAACTGAACCACCCACAACCTCTAGTTCTTCATTCCCTATTTTCTCTATGATTCAGTATAGAAATCCTCAGCTTCATGAAAGTTTATGGCTTTGTTATGTTTATCACTGATGTGTAATGGTGGCTTGTGGCTATAGGAGTCATTTAGAGGTGGGTACTTAGTAGTTTCAATTATTTGAATTTACTTATGAAAGATCTAATTTGCTCACTGACTTAAACCCTGTATTTACTTTTGATAGAGGTATAAACCTTTTACATTAAAGAATGTCATTTTTATTAATCACTTAAAAATATCCTCCTAAAAACAGAACATCAAGTCCATACCTTCATCAAAGTTTAAGTTATAAATAACAAACACACATTTAAAAAATAAGATTCCTAAAAGATGAGATTACATTTTCTACATTATTGAATTGAACAGAATTCATTGGATGTACTGAAAGGTCAATTAATAATTAAGGCAAATATTTATAAGTAGAAATACATACTATGGTAGCTCTTGCCCTTTTCTCCACTTCAAATCACCAAAGTATATTTTGGTATCTACTCTCAGTTTTAAGGTTGACAAAGGTTAAAGCAGTCAATTAATGGCCCTTGATTGCACCAAAATGATCAATTAGAGGGGCATGACTCAGTTTTGGAAACATCCAAGTCCAAATTTGAAGAAGGGTTTGAATGTTCATAAATAGACCTGGGAAAATCTGAGATTTGATAAAATTCTTTTAATCTGGGAAATACACACACACATGCACACACAGGCACACATACACCTTTTACATACCCTTAGTAAATACATTAGTAAGCATCAAGAAAAATTTGAATTTAAGAATTTAGTAATGGAATATGTATTAACCCTTTTGGGTGAGTGATGGACAGATGGGGAGGGAGGAGGGATGGTTCTGTCCATTATATATCTTAGAATCCCAACTCATAAGCATAATCATAACAAAGAGCCATCTAGCTGTTCACTGAATTTTGTTTCTACCTGGGTAAATAACTTTATGCTATTTTCAATTCTAGTATATGACTTCACCTATGAATGAGATAGGATAAAGCTTCTAGGAAAGAGTGTTACCTCAGCTAAGACCACATTCTTCTTCAGCTGAAGAGCTGTGGAAGACAAAGTGGCCAAAGGAATGGCAAAGATGTAGGATGGAAAAATAAATGGATTTGGTCCTTGACTCACTACATGGAAGAGAACCACTTACCAACAATGTCCACCATCATCTATTGCCTGAGTGAGAAAAGAAAATTGAATCATATCCAAGCCATTTTTTACTGTATATTTCTTTAATTTATCCTAATACAGATATAAACCTAAATAATTCAAAACAAATTAGAATTATTTAGTAGTGATCAAAACATCTGTAGGTAAGATAATCTAAGGAAGTCTTTTGGATATTGTTTAATTCAATTTTCTATTTGCTCCCTCACTCTGATTCAATTAGAAACACAGAAATTTAAATGATTATTTCTCCTCTAAAGATGACATCTTTAAAAAGTATATTTTTACAAAATACCTTAAGACATTGGAGAAGCTAGGGGGAAAGAAGTATGTTAATAACTCTAGGAAAACACTTTTCATCACATTCATCCATATGAGAAATTGTTCTTCACACTCTACATATAAATTTATGATTTGTAAATAATGAAGCTAAGAGCCCTCATGAAATAACATGAAAACAAACTCATTCATTTAGGTGAAGGATTTTGTTTACAAGAAATACATTATCAAAGATGCATTATCATTGCTCGTGTTGGTTAGCTAAGGTTCAGTTAACTGAAATAAATAATCTTTGTTATCCAAAGAAAAGTGAAAGATATCAGTTGTAGCTGACAGGGAGGAAATTGACTTAGTAGTGTTTGGAACTTTTTGTGAAGAATCATAACAGTTATAATACAGCATTGCAAAATACAGCTCAAACATAATTGTTTCTAATTTATTCAAGCTTCTAGTAGAGAAAGAGAAGCAAAATAACTGAAGGTAAAAAAAATTACAAATATTCTATAGTAAAATGTGAATTTCAAATCACAGTTTTAATAAAAAAGGGTCTAGACCAAATACAAAATTAATCAAAAATTAATATAGAAAAATTTTCATATATCAATTAAAAGTATGTTGTAGGCAAGAAGTCCTTTTTAAATTAGCCCCGTAATGACACAAAAACTATAAATTATAAGTATAGTTAATCCAAAATTTCTACTGTACATTTACATACATTTCTGTATTTTCATAAAGTAAATCTGGTAGTTGAGATTTTATAATACTCAAGTAATAAAAAAATCCTAATAAGCAGTCATTTCTTTTTTAAACAAAATATGACAGTCAATTGGATTACATTGTTGGTGGGAATGTAAACTGGTGCAGCCTCTCTGGAAAACAGTGTGGAGGTTCCTCAAAAAACTATCCATAGAACTCCCTTATGACCCAGCAATAGCCCTGCTAGGGATTTACCCAAGGGATACAGAA
>PJEM01018830.1:0-17647 GCA_004023845.1 Helogale parvula | reverse complement strand
CCTGTTCCTCACGTAGTCGTTGATGAGCCTCTCGGCCGCAGCCGAGTCCTGGAAGTCGGCGGGCAAGGCCTCGGAGGCGTAGAGCGCCCTGGCGTCCTCCCTGAACTTGTCCAGCAGCTGCAGCCGCTCGCTGACGAACATGGCGTTGCCCACGCTCAGCTGGCGCTCGCCGCCCGGCCGGCCGAGGGTCCGCAGCAGGCGCTGGAAGCCGCGGTGGACTTCCGGGTCAGGGGTCTCTGTGAGGTTGAACTTGAGGCCTTCGAGGATCTCGGTGCGGGTGTCGCCGTGGGCCCCCAGGGAGAGGAAAGCCAAGGAGATGGAGATGCTCAGGGGGGAGAAGACGACGTTCTTGGTGGGGGTCTTCGAAGCCAGTTGCTTGTAGAGGCTGATGGTGAAGTCCACGTTTCTGGAGGCTAGTTGGAGGCTGTCCACAGGCGTCCCGGTGTGTTGGGCCTCCTGGGTGACTGTCTCTGGGGCAAGTGTCACCCCCAGGAGGCTGTGGACAGGGGACCAGAGCCCAGCCACAAGGAGCCCCAAAACCAAGAGGGATGACATTCCCTCCATGCTCAACTCTGCAAAACGAAGCTCTTTTAAATCTTGGCGGGCCAGATGATGTCCCAACCGCCTCCCACTGCCCCGCATGTGGCCCGTGTTATTGTCTCCGCCTCTGTGAGCATGGTGACCTTCCACAGGAAAGCCCTCTCTGGGCCTCGGACACACGTGGTTACATTACATTTGACTTAAGTACTATAATGGTTACCATTATCCCCAGGGGAAAACCTGGGCACAGAGAGGTGAAGGGGCTCGCCCACAGTCACACAGCAAGCAAAGGGAGGGGCAAGGCATGGAGCCCAGTTTGCCTGGGGCCTAAGCCTGGTGGGGAGGAAGCAGTGGGGTCTTCGGAGCCACAGAGACATGGACTAGGATTCCATTTCAGTCACTTGGCCTTGCTGTGTGGTGACAGCAAGTGACTGGCCCTCTCAGAGCCTCCGTTCCCATGTCTACACAACGCGGTGTGTAGGTCACGTGAGAGACACGATGGAGGCCCCCCTCGCAGCAGGTGCACCTCCTCCCTCAAGCCACCTCATCTCGGAAATTACCAGCCAGGCCAGAGCTCCGACCCCACGGGGAGAAGGGATGGAGCCCTTGTGGCAATGATCAGAGGGGCTGAGTTCAAGGCCAGTGACCACAGCAAACAGGATTATTTACCCTCAGCCTCTGCCCACTATCCCAGAGTCCAGAGGAGATAGGAGCACCTTCTGAGATGGGGAGGGGAAGTGGGGCAGGAAGAGAGGGAGGGGCGGAGAGGGAGGAGGAGAGGGAGGGGCGGCAGAGGAGGGAATGTGGCCCCTTTCCATCAAGGGCCCTGGAAACACCCTCAGACAAGCCCAGGGGCAGGGCAGTCCATTGCCTCAACCCTTTGTTTACTGTCCGGCTGATGCAACCCAGAGTTAGGCATCCAACCTCCAGTCCCTGCACACCCCCCCCAATGATATCTATTGAAAAAAACTTTGGGCAATTTTGCAGCCTGGCTCTGTTTCTGAAAATCCTCTAGCTTGCTGGACAGGTTGCTGCCTGTGTGTCTGGCCGGGGACCCTGGAGGGGAGAGGAGCCACGGAACAGCCCCCATGGAGACCCCGTGGCCTCTGCCCAGAGGGACCCCGCACACCCGTTCTGTCTGCACCTCATTGCGAGTAGTCCCACGGCCCTGTGTGGGGGGGTACCCAGGTGGCTAGAGTCCGAATCCAAACATATGGAGTTAGAAATGTCCAGAGGAGCCCCCATGCACCGTGCACCCCTTTGCTAGTGTGAAAACCCAGACCCAGAGAGAGCACTTGTTTCCAGAGGGTGCGGCATTCGGAGCCAGCACCCCAGCTGTCCCAGGGCTCTGGCTCACCTCCTCCTGGGTCCCTCCCACCTCCCAGGCTCCACTCAGTGCCAAGAAGCGTCTAGAACAATGGGATCCTTTGCTCCCAGGATGGACAGCGCCGTGCATTACCTGCCTCTGAGCTGGACGTGGTCAGTGGGTCTGCCGCCTGCCCGCAGTGCTGGGTCCTCGCGGGAGCCCGCACTTATTTATCCCTGCGAGGAACCCCTCCCCTCGCTTGGGAAATGCTGGCAGGGGCACCCGAGCATCTGTTTATAGACTCGAGGTGCCAGATAGACATTTCCAATAACCTGGGTTCATTAGATCGTTGGAATGTTCCAGTTACAAGAATAGCTCCTAACTTGTTTCTCTAAACACACACACACACACACACACACACACACACACACACACACACACCAGCTTTCCTTTTCATTGTTATCCTTTATGAAACATTCATTGAGGAACACATGAAAACCCAGGAAATACGGAGGAGGGCACGAGAAAATCCTCCCCCCGAATTTCGTCACCCGCTAACACTTTGTTGCGTTTGTTTTATAAGGTCACTTTCCTTGGATATGTGTATGCATGCGATGTAAATCTTCATACACAAACTCATATTAAAATTTTGTTTTATGTTTTTACTTTATTTTATTTTATTTTATTTTAGAGAGTAAGTGGGGGCAGATCATGAGAGGGGGAAGGGCACAGAGAGAGGGAGACACAGAATCGGAAACAGACTCCTGGCTCTGAGCTGTCAGCACAGAGCCCCACGTGGGGCCCGAACTCCCAGACCAGAAGATCAGACCTGAGCCAAAGTCGGATGCTTAACCGACTGAGACATCCTGGCGCCCCTCCGATATATATTTTTTAATTCAATACTCAGGATGCCTGGGTGGCTCAGTCGGTTAAGCATGTGACTCTTGAGTCAGCTCAGGTCATGATTTCATGGTTGGGGGTTCGTGCCCCAAGTCGGGCTCTGCCCTGACAGCATGGAGCCCCCTTAGGGTCCTCTTCTCTGATCCTTCCCTGTTTGTGGTCTCACTCTCTCTCTCTCTCTCTCTCAAAATAGATAAATAATCTTTAAAATATGCAACATTCTTTCTTTTGTTTTGTTGATGTGGTGTATCACATTAATGGATGTGCCAATATCCTGTGGATAGATGCTGAAAAAGCATTTGACAAAATACCACATCTCTTCTTAATAAAAACCCTCGAGAACGTTGGGATAGAAGGAACTTACTTAAACATCATAAAAGCCATTTACGAAAAGCCCACAGCCAATGTTATCCTCAATGGGGAAAAACTGAGCGCTTTCCCCCTGAAATCAGGGACACAACAGGGGTGTCCACTCTCACCACTGTTGTTTAACATAGTGTTGGAAGTTCTAGCATCAGCAATCACACAACAGAAGGAAATCAAAGGCATCAGAATCGGCAAAGAAGTCAAACTTTCCCTTTTCGCAGAAGACATGATACTCTACATGGAAAACCCGGTAGACTCCACCAGAAGCCTTCTAGAACTGATCAATGAATTCAGTAATGTTGCAGGGTACAAAGTCAATGTACAGAAATCAGTTGGATCTTATACACCAAAAATGAAGCAGCAGAAAGAGAAAGCAAGAAACAGATCCCATTCACAACTGCACAAAAAACCATAAAATACCAAGGAATAAACCTAACCAAAGATGTAAAAGATGCTGAAAACTATAGAAGACTTATGAAGCAAATTGAAGAAGACACAAAGAAATGGAGAAACATTCCATGCTCATGGATTGGAAGAATAAACATTGTTAAAATGTCGTTATTACCCAAAGCAATTAACACATTCAGTGCAATCCCATTCAATGTTGCATCAGCATTCTTCTCAAAGCTAGAACAAACTATCTTAAAATTCATATGGAACCACAAAAAAACCCGAATAGCCGAAGTAATATTGAAGAAGAAAACCAACATGGGAGACATCACAATCCCAGACTTTAGCCTCTACTACAAAGCTGTCATCATCAAGACCCTATGGTATTGGCACAAAAACAGACACATGGACCAATGGAATAGAATAGAGAACCCAGAACTGGACCCACCAATGGATGGCCACTTAATCTTTGACAAAGCAGGAAAGAGTGTCCAATGGAAAAAAAGACAGCCTCTTCCACAGGTGGTTTTGGGAGAGCTGGACAGCAACATGTAGAAAAATGAAATTAGACCACTTTCTGACACCATTCACACACAAAAAAATTCAAAATGGATAAAGGATCTGAATGTGAGACAGGAAACCAAAAAACCCCCTGAGAAAAAGCAGGAAATAGCCTCCTAGACCTCAATCGCAGCAATTTCTTCCTCCACACATCCCCAGAGGCAAGGGAATCAAGAACAAAAGTGAACTACTGGGACCTCATCAAGATAAAAAGCTTCTGCAAGGCAAAGGAAACAATCAAAAAAACTAACAGGCAACTGACAGAATGGGAAAAGATAGTGGCAAATGGCATATCAGATAAAAGGCTAGTATCCAAAGTATACAAGGAGCTCACTAAACTCCATACACGAAAAATGAATGATCCAGTGAAGAAATGGGCAGAAGACCTGAACAGACACTTCTCCAAAGCGGACATCCAGATGGCCAACAGGCACATGAAACGATGCTCAGCGTCACTCATCATCAGGGAAATTCAAATCAAAACCACACTGAGATACCACCTCACACCGGTCAGAGTCGCTAAAATGAACAAATCAAGACTATAGATGCTGTCGAGGGTGTGGAGAGACAGGCACCCTCCTACACTGTTGGTGGGAATGTAAACTGGTGCAACAGCTCTGGAAAACAGTGTGGACACTCCTCAAAAAACTATCCATAGAACTCCCCTTTGACCCAGCAATAGCACTGCTAGGGATTTACCCAGGGGATACAGAAGCGCTGATGCATAGGAGCACATGTACCCCAATGTTCATAGCAGCACTGTCAACAATAACCAAATCATGGAAAGAGTCTAAATGTCCATCACCTGATGAATGGATCAAGAAGATGTGATATATATATACAATGGAGTACTACATGGCAATGAGAAAGAATGAAATATGGGCATTTGTAGCAAAGTGGATGGACCTTAAGGGTGTCACGCTGAGCGAAATAAGTCAGGCAGAGAATGACAGATACCATATGTTTGCATTCATAGGTCTAACAGGAGAGACCTGGCAGGCGACCATGGGGAGAGGAAGGGAGAAAGAGAGCGGGGGAGAGTGAGTGACACAGATCAAGGGAGACTGTTGAATACTGAAAAGGAACCATGGACTGAAGGGGGAGGGGGAGGGAGGGAGGGGAGGTGATGGTCATAGTGGGGGGCACATGTGGGGAGAAACACTGGGTGTTATATAGAAACCAATTTGACAATAAACTATTTTTAAAAATGCAACATTCTTTATTTGCAAGAAGATTGATTTGCATTTTGAGGCACCCCTGGAGCATATGAGGGGAGATGCCAACCACAGGAAAATGATTATTGGTGCCACTGCTTCCATCAGGCAGTGCTTGTCTTTGGTTCTGTGTCGGGAAGGCAGCCTCCTTTACGTGGGTGGGGTCCCAGCTGGATGGGAGCTCTGTCCCTGGGTGTCCCCACCTCCCACCTCTGACTGCGGATGGGCATGTTTCTCGGATTTGAAATGGACCCAGGCGAGCAGCCCAACGGGAGCTGGTGGGTCAGGGCCAAGGTCTCCAGGAGCATCCTTCCCGGGCTCGGGAAGCCTGGGTGTACACAGTAGAGACAGGTAGAGGCCGGAAGTGGCCCAAGGATTTGGGGCCCGTGTGGCTGGCTCGAAGGCGAAGATGTGCAAGTTCTGTGTCGAGCGCCCAGCCCCCACCCTGAGCTGGCAGTGCTCCATCCTCGGGACAGTCGCTCTTACTGTCCCAGGCCACTTACGGAGTCTGTCGGGAGTGGACCGCCTGGGGTCTCTCGAGCTGGACCACTGTGATGCTGTTTCCTGCCTTCCATGGTTTCTACCTTCACAGCATTGCCTCTGATCCCTGACGGCCGCCCTGGTGCAAGGGGGTTAAAGAAAACCGTAGGAAAACGAGCTATGTCCCCACAGGGCTAGGATTGCAGACGGAAAAGCGTACACTTCCGGGGCTCCACAGAGCTGGGGTGGATGGCGGGAGTCCCAGGGTGTCCCTCCTCCGCAGAGCAGGTGAAGCCGGGAGGGACAAACGCCTGTTCCTTCCAGAAAGCGTCTTCCTGGAGCAGGAGAGGTGGCGCTCCGGGGAAGGGCCTCTGTCCCTGTGTCCTGGCTGGGTGAGGCTGGCTGGGGTGCCGGAGATTTCTGGCCAGCAGCATGCGGACGCCAGTGCCTCCTTAGTGACCTCTCACACGGATCCCACCCCAAATAGAAGCCCTGTTGCTCCCTCTTCCCCACAGTCTTCCCGTGTCCAGGAGGGGCAGCCTCCATCTCCCCGGCTCAGCCAGGACCTGGGCCACCCCTGCCCCCTTTCAGTACAGGGTGGGGTCTGCCTCCTGCACATCCCTGACCCCAACGCCCTGCGGCCCATCCCTGCAGGGCCCACACTATGGCTCCCAGCCATTAGCACCCCCCCTGCAGTGGTGACCCCGGATCTGTCTGCCCTTCATCCCATCTGCCTCCTCCAACCTCTTTGTAACAGAATAGGTGTCAGAGAATGGACTTTTCAGGGGTGCCTGGGTGGCTCAGTGAAGCGTCTGGCTCCTGATTTCAGTTCAAGTCATAATCTCATGGTTCAAGGGTTCGAGCCTTGCGTCGAGCTCTGTGTTGACGGTGCGGAGCCTGCTTGGGATTCTCTCTCCCTCTCTCTCTCTGCCCCACCCCTGCTCTCTCCCACTCTCTCCCTTAAAAATGAAAAGAATAAATAAATATTAAATTAAAAAAACATGGGTCATTCAGGGCACTCTCCTGCTCGGAACTCTGCTGGCCTCCCTTGGTGCAGAGGGCCCCCAGGTTCGGGTCCTGCCCTCCGGACGTGACTGCAGGGGCCCGAAGGGTGCTCCCTGGAGCACAGCTGTCCCTGCAGAACCACAGCGCCCCCGCTTGTACCGGGCGAAGGGAGGCTGCCAGAACGTTCTGTCTCAGGCTTCAGCTTGATGCAACCACGGGTGAGTCAACACCGCTGTCACACTGCTGGCCGCACGTCCTGTGGCAGGAGGCCTCCCGGGTCCTTCCTGGTGGAGCTGACCCTCCTCTGACTCACCCACACGTGTCCCTGCTCCTCTTCCCCTGCCCTCCCTGTGGCTGTCACTTGTCCCATCTCTGCAGGGAGACTGTTGGTTTCCGGCCAGTGGGGACACACCTGCTGCTCACAGACGGAGCTACAAGTGAGCAAGCAAAGGTCCCTCGCAGGGCCTCTGGGGCGCGCTTCTACTGAACTGTGATTTCCTACCTGACGTTCTACTTCTCTGGGTGTCCTGGATGCTCTCAGCAGCTCCCCCTCACGGCGTGAGCTGGGGGACCCACCCAAGGAACTGAGAAGTCTCCGGCAGTGACCTTGCGCTGGCATAGAACCCTGAGGACCCAGTTGGCCGTCCCTCTCATCATTCGTCCAAAGAAAGTCCACTGTGGGCCAAGCCCAAGCCGGCACTGGGGTGTAGAGCTGACTCAGGGCCCTCATGGACTTTGTGGTCTATAAAGAGACACAAACACACAGAAAGGTGGTAACTGTAAGGTGTGGAAGGTGTTTGAGGGAGGCTTGGGGAGCTGGGCTCCTAGACCCGGGTTGGGGCGGGGGGGGGGGCATCAGGAGCGCTCCCTGGACAGGGACCTCTGGGCAGACCCCGGGGAAGTGTTCTTCGAGCTATCAGAGGGGGCACGAGCTCCTGGATGCGCCTGGGCTCCGTGGTTTTGTTACCTGGCTATTGCCCTGCCTGAATTAGCGAGAAAAAAACAACCTTAAAGCAAAGCGCACCTGGGTCTGTCAGCCCCTGGAGAAAGAGGGTCTGCAGACACTGAGTCCGGTGGGGGGCAGCTGAGGAAGGAGGGGCCCAGGGCCTCAGCTCAGCAGGAGAGTCCCCCACAGCCCTGCGTCAGGCCCAGCGGAGACGCAGGCTGTGCGCACATATCTGAATCGGGAAGGGGGGATTGTTCAATGCCTGGCCTCAAATATTCAGAATCCTTGTGTGGGGCCAGGAATAGGGATTTTTCACCAGCTCCCCAAGTTACGTTTGGGAAACGCTTCTGGAGGATCAAAACTGCCTCCCTTGCCTGATTTGCTTCCTGCCATCAGTCAGCCTGGGCACCGGGCATCATTGCAATTGATCCCTCCCTGCAAGAGAGAAACAGACTTGCTGCGGGTTTGCTCACGACCCCCTTGCTCAGCACCGGTGGGAGCAGAGGCTCGGGCCCACAGGTCCCTTCACCCTGCCTGCCCCCCGGACCCACCTTCCCACCCCGACCCAGAGCCCTTACCATCTTGGAAGGTATAAGAGACCTGATCCAGTCTGGAGATGGTGCCTGGCAGCCTCTCTAAGAGGCTGAGGGAGAAGCAGAAGAAGACTCCAAGGACACCCCCAGAGTGGAGACGGTCCGTGTCCGGGTGCAGCTGCACAGCAAACTGGAGAAGGGAGCTGATGTCACGTGCATGCCGTCCCCAGTCCCTGCCAGCAACAGGGGACCCTCTGACTCTTGGTTCACTGAGATGATACTTGCAGAGGGTGCAGAGCAGGGTCACGCACACAGCAGGTGGCTTCCAAGTGCTGCCTGGGATTATTACTGTCACCCCCGCCCCAGCACCTTGCACAGGGACGCGGGTGCTGATGGAGGAGTGAGTGTGAGCAGGACACACTCTCCAGCCTCCGGATCAGATCGTAGTTCATAATCTTCGCCCAATTCCGTCCGGCTCCTCCCTCAGATCTCGGCATCAGTGCCACCACCTTGGGGCCCCTTGGACCCCCGGCTGCAGGGGTCTCCTCAGAAGCCTCTAGCTGTCCCCTTCTCTTCCATAAGTGGCCTCCTGCTTCTGCCTTTATAACACCCATCCCTTTCTTATTCCCCTGTCTATTCTTTTCTTTTCTTGTTTTTTAACATTTTTCTCAAGAAAACAACTTTTTATCTTGAAGCAACGAGATACATGGAAAAGTTGTAGAAACAGTGCGGACAGTTCCCGTGTCAGCGGCGTCTTGCGTAACCGTGGCGTGTTTACTGAAGCGAAGGCATGAAGGTGGGTGTGGAGCACCTTTATTTGTGCCTCGCCAGTTTTTCCACTAATGTCCTTTTTGCTCTTCCCGGATCCCGCCCAGGAAACCACATCACATTTAATTTCCGCACCTCCTGGGTCTCCCCTGGGCTGTGACAGTTGCCCGGGTGTCTGTGGCGGCCGCTCCCAAGCCCACAGACGGGCGGCTTTCACGCAGCGGACATGTCCTGCTCACACCTCTGGAGGCTGGATGTCTGCGGTCAGGGCCAGGGTGGTGGGACGGGAAGCCTCCTCCTGGTCTCGGGCTTCTGGGCGGGCCTCCCACGGGAGGGAGCGCGGGGCTCTCTGCGGTGTCTCCTGTGAGGGCACAGACCCCTGGGTGCCTGCGAGGCTCAGTTGGTTAAGCATCTGCCTCTTGATTTGGCTCACGGTTCGTGGGATCGGGACCTGCGTGGTCCTCCCCACGGCAGTGTGGAGCCTGTTTGGGATTCTCTCTCTCTCTCTCTCTGTCTCTCCCCATCTCCCTTGCATGCTCTTTCTCTCTCAACGTAGATAAATAGATAAACTTCTATATATATATATAGAGAGAGAGAGAGACACACACACACACACAAACACACACACACGCACACACATCTCATTCATGGAGGCTCCACCCTAGTGACTAATCAGGCCCCACCTCCAACACCATCCAATTGGGGGTTAGGGCTTTAACCACGAGGTCAAGGGTGAGGGTCCAGACTCTCCACGCAGCATGACTCTCCATCCCTCCCTGGGCTCCGACAGAAGCGAGTCGCTAAATCAAGCTCACGTTCCAGGCAGGCACTTACCAGCACCGAACATGCATCGTTTGCTTACCTATTATATTTTTTGTTACTGTTTCATTTTATTTTCTGTCCCCACAAGAATGGAGCTCCCCCAGGGCAGGGATTTTGTGGTCTTCTTCATTTATTTCCAACACCCTCGATGGTTCCAGTAACGCAATGGCCATTCAGGAAACAGCTTTGGTCAAACAAATTGGCCCCACCAGTTTATAACCCTATGAATCTGTGTGTTTACCTGGTTACGGCCTGGGCCTGTGTGTGTGGGCTCACAGCGGTGCCCGTGCACCACCTCCATGCCCGAGCACCCCCCCCCAGGCACCCACAAACTGTGGCCTTCGGGAGAAAAAGCTAAATGAGTAAGAGCGGGCTGGGCATGGCTGCTCATTGGGTGGAAAGTGTTGCTTCTTGGGGTCCAAGGTCATTTTTCTGGTCTGAGTCTCTGCGGAAGAGCTGAGGGAAGGAGTCCTGGGCTCTAGATGGTCCACCGCATTCTGGAGGCGGGGGGTGAAGGGGGCAGGGTGCGGTGGCCACAAGGCGGAGGCCCTGAGAGTTCAAGTGGCTGGAGGGGGAAATAAAAGTGGGTTTTCTAAGAACATGTCTGACTTGGCAATAGATGCAGGAACTCAACGGGAGTGGATCTCATGGGCTACACTGTGTCCCCCCCAAGTTCATTCACTGAAATCCTAATGCCCAGCACCTCAGAATGTGGCTGTACTTGGAGAAAGGCTTTTACAGAGGGGATTAAGTTGAAATAGGGTCAGTCGGGTGGGCTCTGATCCAGTCTGACCTCTGGGGGAGGCTGGAAACAGAGGAGGAGGTTAGTAAACCGAGAGGGAGGACCTTGTTGAGGCCCAAAGACAGGAGGCCATCTGCGAGCTGAGCCAAGGAGATGGGGCCCCAGGAGGAGCCTGGATGTCAGACTCTGCCTCCAGGACTGTGAGAAAATGAATCTCTGCTATTAAGCTGTCCTGGCGGTGGCAATTTGTGACGACAGCCCTGGCCACCACCACAGTGGCTCAGAGGGCGGGTCCTGAGGAGGAGGACAGTCATGCCTATGTGTGTGGGTCCCGCAGACCTGTTACTTTATTTCACCGCAAAGGATGGATGAGGTCAGTTAGAGAAAGGGTGGGCAGGAGCGCCAGGGTGGTTTGTTGGTCAAGCAGCTGACATAGGCTCAGATCACAATCTCTCGGTTTGTGAGTTTAAACCCCGTATCAGGCTCTGTGCTGACAGCTCAGAGCCTGAAACCTGCTTCGGATTCTGTGTCTTCCTCTCTCTCGGCCCTTTCCCTGCTCACGCTCTGTGCTCTGTCTTTCAAAAATAAATACACATTAAAAATAACTTAAAAATATAAATAAAAATTAATGGGAAGGGTGGGCAGGGCCCTGGCAGAGTATGTGTGTGGGTGCACGTACCCATAGAGGCCATAGTGGGGGCATCGTCTTCTCAGCCAATGGGAGCATGAGGAACACAAGGGGTCCAGGGGAGCCCAGGGTGTGGCGTGGAAGTCCAACCACCCAGAAATCGGAATGAGAGAGAAGATTCAAACACCAGCCTTGCATTCCAGGTCCCGGTGCCCCCACTGCAAGCGTAGGCTTCACTGGAGCTACATGCAGGGGTGGGGGGTGGGGGATAGGAAGTCGCTCCCAGTTCCCCACTCCCTCAACAGCCTTCTCCAGCCCTTCCCTCTGCTGGAGTCCCATCCCTGTTCCCAACCTGTGGTCTGTTCCACACCCACTTTCTCCTCCAGACCAGCTCAGCGCCACCTCTTCTGAGAAACCTTCCCTGACCTCCCTCCACGCCCCTCCCCACCTGCTGCTGTATCATTTATTCAATGATCCCAGGACCCTGAGACAAATGCATTAAGGGGCCTGCAATGCCAGTCAACAGGGGGCATCGGTGGTGACAGCCAGCTGCCCTGGAGCCCATCCCAGCCTCACACACAGTAGCTGTTTTGGGACCATGTGCCCAGTGACCTTTAGGCAACGCTGGACCTTGGCCTTACACTCATCCCTCAGGCAGGACCTAGCCCTGACCTTGGACTGGCAGGGTAAACAGAGAAATGGCTGCCGAGGCAGAAAATGCAAAGGAAAGGCAGACAGGGGCGGGTCTGGCCCCATGAGGAGGCCCAATCCTGAAAAGCTGTCCTGAGTTCGAGACCCAAATGCAGGTGTGCTGTCTGGGTCCAGCTGCAGCCACACGGCCTGCCTTCAGCACACACACGTGCCATCCAGGTCCCAGTGAGCCTGTCACTGTCCTCCGTGTCGGGGCAAGCGCTCATTTCCCCTCTGTGAAATGGGTGTACGGATCAGCTGTGCGGGGTGTCGAGGGATTCAGGAGACCACAGACACAAAATGTCCCCCGGGCTGGCATCAGTAGGTGCTCCGTACTTTGGGGTGGGAACAAAGCTGGGGTTGTGACCGTGTTCGTTCCGAGGGGCTTCCTTTTGCTTACGCTGCAGACTTGGGTCAGAGTGGTGGGTGCAGCCTCACGGAAAGCAAGTTGGGGATCGCAGGGGGCAGGGGTCAGCACTTAGCCTGGATAGATGAGAAAGCGGGTGGCATTTGGGAGTGCAGAGAGAGCAAGCGGATCCGCACCGCAGAGGCGCCCATGGCTGAGATGCACTTGACCCAGGCGTCTGGTTCTTAATCCTGACTTCCCCGCTGCAGAACACAGAGCTGAAAATGTGGGACTACGGACCACAACCTGGGGGTGGCCCGGATCCCGTCTCCACCCCTGAGAGGCTGTGTGACTGTAAAAGCAGCCTCTTCTCTGCAAGCCTCGTTTTTCCCATCTGTATAATGGGGGTAAGAGTGGTACCCGCCTCATAGCAGATAAATGCAACTACACACAGGAAGCACCTGGAACCAAGCCTGGCCCTTGGGAGGCTATTGATGTCCCCATTCTCAGATTGCTTCTACAAAGCAATGACACCCAGTGTTTGCAAAACGCTTTATGGTTCTCGTGGAAACTACAATCCACTGTTAGCCATCACTGTCTTCAGCGGATGCTCCAGTGTTTGTCACAGGCCTCCCGACCCCAGCCAGTGCCAGGAGGTTGTAACTGAAGCCACGTGATGGTTTGATGCTGTGATGGGCCATTTCCACCCTGCTGTCCCCTTGCTGTCTTCATTGACAAGTAGCACTTGAATGTAGTAAAGTCCACCGTGTCCCCGCCAGCCTCTTTACATGATGCCAAGGAGGCTTCAACCCTTGACCTGACCCTTCATCGTATACATGAGGGAAATAGAGGTTCAGAGAGGGACAACATGACCCCAATGTCCTACAGTGGTTTGCTGGTACAGAAGCCCTATTCTGGACTCTCACATCTCCCTGTACTTTCCAGCAGATAAATTACAGCAGATAAATGCAACCAGGCACAGGAAGCATGAATTTCAAACCATGAAGAACTGAGAGCTGGTTGGTATTGGCAGCAGGCAGAGGTCTATGCTGGAAATACACTTCTCGGTAGAAATTTCCATGGCAACCATCCACAGAGCTTGTAGTATTGTGCTGTGAGTCAGGTGCCTGGGCTCTGGGCGTCTCTCTACCACTAACATGCTGTGTGACCTTGTTCAAGTCAACCAACTTCTCTGGGCCCCAGTGCTAGACTCTAAGGATGAAGGGTGAGGGCAAGAGCAAACGCTCTTCTTCCAGGCCCCACACCCTGCAGTTGGGTGATAGAAGCCATCATCAATCAATGTTATTATCGGTATTACTGTGATCGCTTCAGACAATGAAACCTGTGAAAATCATCAGTTCCCAGGGGACAGAGGCCACCGTGAGCCTTCAACTTTCGCTATGGAGACTTGTGGCCTTCCAGGGGAAACCCCCACCTCAGGGCTGGGTCACTTTGCCAAGGAGGAGGATGTTCGGACATTCTCTACAATGAGCATCATGAAGGGCCTGTTGAAGTTGACCCTTTGAGAGCTAACTGCAGCCAACCTGAACTTGAAGACCGTCCCTGTGGCTGCAGCCGCTTTGGTCCCCTACTCGTCCACCTCCACGATGGCCTTGTGCACCATCTGCAGACAAGACATCAGGCGTCACCTGCCACCGGGGCTAGAAGATGCCATCACAGGAGACGGCAAAGCTTCTGCCTGTGGCGTCACTTTCCAAGTCCCCATGCAGCTGCGCCAGGACGCAGGTAGCAAATGACACAGTTGTGGGGCTGCTGTGTGCCCGGGTCTATGCCTGCAGGTGGCTGCGTGTGGGCCTCCCTTTGAATGCTCCTGGCATCTCCCGGCAAGGCTGTGACTCTCCAATCTCATACAGAGAAAAAAGGCTCAGAGAGGTCAGTAATTGTTGGAGGTCACACAGCTAGTGAGTGAAGGAAGTACCACCTAATTCTTAGTTTTGGTTGCTTAATGCAGGCTTTTTCCCCTAACACACAGCACGTCAGATAAGACACAACGTGCTACCTTTCCTTCTTGAGAGATAAGAGGAGAGAGAAATAGAGGGGAAAATACGGAATGTGGAATGGAGTGAGAGCGGTGGAGTGGAGTAGAAAGGAAGAGAATCGAGTAGAATCACACAGACTGGACGAGACTAGAACAGAACAGAAATCTCTGAAAGCAGGGGCTCAAGGGCTTCTGAGCTCACCTCAGATACCTGGATTCTGGAGTGGCTGGTGACGCCAGTGAGGTCATCGTGGGAGGTGAAGACGTCACTGATGCCCAGTGTGGGGAGGACTGTCTCTAGCTGGTAGGAGCCCTCGATGGAGACCTTGGGAAGGTAGAGCTCAAGCTGCCTGGAAAGAGGACGGGGACTTTCTTAGATTCTTCCAGAGCATCGGCTCACGGAGCTCACCTCCCTGCCATCTCCCATCGGCTCCATCATGACCCCTCAGCCCCCTGTCTAGAGGTCCCCACTCTGCACGTGGACCTGGGCTGCCCCCAGGCTTCCCCGCCCAGTCTGACAGCTCCTTCAGGACAGCGGACGTCCGGTCCTGTTCCTCCATCCGGGCCAGGGCCCCAGGGGCTGGTCTGGGCGTGGAGGCAGCTCCCGGGCTGGGGTGAGTCCCCCCCACTCCTGCCATGTCACCACGCTGTTCAGGGCCCGGTGGCCCCACGTCCTCTGAGGAATACCTCTTTGTGAACGTCATGAGCCACCACCCAGCGTCTTCTCGCTCAGTCCCTTCTCCAGCTGACCAATCCGATTCTGCGTCTCCTCTCTCTGCCCCTCTCCCTCTCATGCTCTGCCCCCACTTACTCTCTAAAATAAAATAAAATAAAAACATAAAACAATAATTTAAAAATATGAGTTTGTGTATGAAGATTCACATCACATACATATACATACTCAAGGAAAGTGACCTTACAAAACAAATGCAACAAAGTGTTAGCGGGGTGACGAAATTTGGTGGGAGGATTTTCCCGTGTCCTTCTCCGTATTTCCTGGGTTTTCACGTGTTCCTCAATGAATGTTTCATAAAAGATAACACGAAAAGGAAAGCTGGTGTGTGTGTTTGCGTGTGTGTGTGTGTGTTTGCGTGTGTGTGTGTGTGTGTGTGCACGTGTGTGCGTGTGTGTGTGTGTTTAAAGAAACAAGCATGAGCTGTTCTTGCAAGTGGAACATTCCAGCGATCTAATGAACCCAGGTCACCGGAAATGACTATCTGGCACCTGGAGTCTACAAAGGACATCTGGTGCCCCTGCCAGCATATCCCAAGCGAGGGGAGGGGTTCCTCGCAGGGATAAATAAGTGTGGGCTCCCGCGAGGACCCAGCAGTGCGGACAGGCGACGGACCCGCTGACCACGTCCAGCTCAGAGGCAGGTAATGCACAGGGCTGTCCGTCCTGGGAGCAAAGGATCCCATTTTTCTAGGGTGGTTTTCGGCACAGGGTGGAGCCTGGGAGGCAGGAGGGACCCAGCAGGAGGTGAGCCAGAGCCCTGGGACAGCTGGGGCTCTGGCCCCGAAACCTCACCCTCTGGAAACAAGTGTTCACTATGGGTCTGGGTTTTCACACTAGCAAAGGGGTGCATGGTGCACGGGGGCTTCTCTGGCCGTTTCTACCTCCAGACGTGTGGATTCTGACTCTAGCCACCTGGCTACCCACCACACGGGCCGTGGGACCACGACTGCCCCGAGGGTCACCAGAGGCCACACATTGTCTGGTGCTGGGCACTGCCCTCACAGCGAGGTGAAGACAGAACGGGAGCGCAGGATCCCTCTGGGCAGAGTCCACGGGGTCTCCGTGGGGGCTGTTCCGTGGCTCCTCTCCCCTCCAGGGTCCACGGCCAAACACACAGGCAGCAACCTGTTCAGCAACCTAGAATGTTGTTCAGAAACAGAGCCAGGTTGCAAAATTGCCCAAAGTAATTTTTCCACAAAAAATTCAGAGGGGTAGGGTGCGTGGTGGGGGGTTGGATGTCTAACTCTGGGTTGCATCAGCTGGACAGTAAACAAAGGGTTGAGGCAATGGACTGCCCTGCCCCTGGGCTTGTCTGAGGGTGTTCCCAGGGCCCCTGATGGAAAGGGGCTCCATTCCCTCCTCTGCAGCCCCTCCTTCTCCCCCTCCCTCCTTGCCCCTCCCTCTCATCCTGCCCCACTTCCCCTCCCCATCTCAGAAGCTATTCCTATCTCCTCTGGACTCTGGGATGAGTGGGCAGAGGCTGAGGGTAAATAATCCTGTTTGCGGCGGTCACTGGCCTTGAACTCAGCCCCTCTGATCATTGCCACAAGGGCTCCATCCCTTTTCCCCGTGGGATCGGAGCTCTGGCCTGGCTGGTAGTTTCTGAGACGGGGTGGCTTGAGGGAGGTGCACCTGCTGCGAGGGGTCCTCCATCCCGTCTCTTACGTGAACTACACACCGCATTGTGTGGAGATGGGAACTAAGGCTCTGAGAGGACCAGTCACTTGTTGTCACCACACAGCAAGGCCCAGTGACCAGAATGGAATCCTAGTCCAGGTCTCTGCGGCTCCGAACCCATGCTGCTTCCTCCCCACCAGGGGTGGGGACCAGGGAAACCGGGCTCCACGCCCTGCTCCTCCTGTTGCTTGCTGTGTGACAGCGGGCGAGCCCCTTCACCTCTCTGTGCCCAGGTTTTCCCCTAGGGAAAGTGACTCACGTCAAATGTAATGTAACCACATGTGTCCAGGGCCTGGAGAGGGCCTTCCTGTGGAAGGTCACCAAGCTAAGAGAGGCGGAGAATAGAACACATGCCACATGGGGGATAGTGGGAGGCGGTCCGGACACCATCTGGCCCGCCAAGACTTAAAAGAGCTTTGTTTTGCAGAGTTGAGTGTGGAGGGAATGTCACCCCTCTTGGCTTTGGGGCTCCTGGTGGCTGGGCTCTGGTCCCCTGCCCACTGCCTCCTGGGGGTGACACTTGCCCCAGAGACAGTCACCCAGGAGGCCCAACACACCGGGACGCCTGCGGACAGCCTCCAACTAGCCTCCAGCAACGTGGACTTCACCGTCAGCCTCTACAAGCTGTTGGCTTCGAAGACCCCCACCAAGAACGTCGTCTTCTCCCCCCTGAGCATCTCAGTCGCCTTGGCTTTCCTCTCCCTGGGGGCCCACGGCGACACCCGCACCGAGATCCTCGAAGGCCTCAAGTTCAACCTCACAGAGACCCCTGACCCGGAAGTCCACCGCGGCTTCCAGCGCCTGCTGCGGACCCTCGGCCGGCCGGGCGGCGAGCGCCAGCTGAGCGTGGGCAACGCCATGTTCGTCAGCGAGCGGCTGCAGCTGCTGGACAAGTTCAGGGAGGACGCCAGGGCGCTCTACGCCTCCGAGGCCTTGCCCGCCGACTTCCAGGACTCGGCTGCGGCCGAGAGGCTCATCAACGACTACGTGAGGAACAGG
>PJEM01018829.1:0-17656 GCA_004023845.1 Helogale parvula | reverse complement strand
TCTGAACGTCGTTGACCTGGGAGGGGACAAGAAGGTGGGCAGAGATGTGGGCTGGTGTGATCAGAGCACAGGGGACCAGCACAGTCCTGGGGGGGGGGGGGGGGGGGCGCCAGGGACCGGAGGTTCGGGAGACAGTTCCAAGTGCACAGGGGGGTGAGTGTGAGGTAGGGACCAGAGAACCAGGATGGCGGAGGGGGGGCTACCGCCGAGCAACCTCAGTCCTGGTGGAAGGACATCCGCTCTGGGTCTTCACTCTCTCCCTGCCCCTCCCCCCGCCCTCCAGGAGACTTTGCCTACAACATGGATCAGGACAATGCTCGTGTCGGTGACAAGTTCATGCGGCTCATCGAACCTGTGGCCGCCAGCCTGCCGTACATGACGTGCCCTGGGAATCATGAAGAGCGCTAGTGAGGGCCAGGGCTTCGGGTGGGCGGGGCCAATCGGTGGCAGCAGATGCGTCCTTAGTAGGGTCTCACCTTAGTCCCTCATGCTTCGGCAGCTGCTCCGTGGCAGCGAGGGAGGAGATGGGCTAGGCTGGGAGCCAAACCAAATGGGGTGGGATTGGAGGACCCGGACCCTCTTCCCACCCTTTCACTTCCTTTTTTTCAGCAACTTCTCTCACTACAAGGCTCGCTTCAGCATGCCAGGGAACAACCAAGGCCTGTGGTACAGGTAATCTGGGGGTGCCTAGAGGACCGGCTTCTCTCCCCCTTAGACCCCGTGGGGGAGACCCCGCCTTTGACCCGTGCCCTTTGACCCCTCCAGCTGGGATCTGGGCCCCGCGCACATCATCTCCTTCTCCACTGAGGTGTATTTCTTCCTCAATTATGGCCGCCACCTGGTAGAGAGACAGTTCCACTGGCTGGAGAGCGACCTGCAGGTAACCTGGCTGGAGGTCCCCTCTAATCTGCTGGCCCGCCGCCCATCCCCTCCCCCGTCCCTGCCTCTCACTCTGGGCCCTGCTCTCTAGAAAGCCAATAAGAACCGGGCAGCCCGGCCGTGGATCATCACCATGGGCCACCGGCCCATGTACTGTTCCAACGCTGATTTGGATGACTGTACCTGGCATGAAAGCAAGGTGAGGACCCCTCCCTGGGGCGGGGTGCCGAGAGCCACGTGGGGGCTGGCCCGAGTCACCACTCCCCTCCTTGGTCATCCCACCCAGGTTCGCAAAGGCCTCCTCGGCAAGTTGTATGGGTTGGAGGACCTTTTCTACAAATACGGTGAGTGACCTGGGGGGACCTCCAGCCCCCTCATCCCTCCAGGACAAGGGGCTTGACCCCCACTTTTTCTGTCTCAGGGGTCGACCTGCAGCTGTGGGCTCACGAGCACTCGTACGAACGGTTGTGGCCCATTTACAACTACCAGGTGGGGCTCAGGGAGGGCCGAGGGCCCATGCGGCTGGTGTCAGTGGACCCCTGGACGCCCCAGGGCGTGGCGCGGTGTGACATGCCCCTCTCCCTCGCTCCCTCCTCCAGGTATTTAATGGCAGCCGAGAGATGCCGTACACCAACCCTCGAGGCCCCGTCCACATCATCACCGGATCTGCTGTGAGCAGGGCGGGAAGGGGGTGCCTTCGGCTTCTTGTGCCTTAATTTTGATTGCCTCTTGCACCAGCCTGGGTTCCCTGTGCTTTATACACTCACTGTCACCAACTCTCAACCCTAGAGCTTAGGTAACCCAGTAGCATGCCCATTGAACAGATGTGGAAACAGAGGCGAGCCACTCAAATGCTTGTTCGGCAGTGGGTTCCTTATGCAGCAGGGGTTGCCCAGGTTACTGACGGACCCAGAGGCAGAGTCTTCTTATCATCCTTGCAGCTGAACTCCAGACTGTTCCCCTCCTACAGAACGTTCCACTAGCGACGCTTTCTGTTCCGGGACCCGCACCCTCTCTAGATCTTGTGTCTCCTTAGCCTTGTCCGATCGGTGATGGTTCCTCAGTCTTTTGCTGTCTTCCATCCTTCACGTTTTGGAGGACTCCTGGCCAGTTGTGTTGCAGAATGGCCCTTTGGTCTGGGTGTGTCTGATGCTGAGGCTCGGGCTGTGCATTTTGGGCAAGATAGTCCCAGAAGAAGTGACGGTGTGACCAGGGATGATGTGCCGCCCTCCTGTCTCACCCCTGGAGGTGTTTCTCCGTGTCACCTGGCGAAGGAGGTGTCTCCTGGGCTCCAGGAGTTATTTGAGCTCCTAATTAATAAGTGTCTTCAGGGAGATGCATTGCGGCCATGCAAATATCCCATCTGTCCCCAAGTTTTCACGCACTGAGTTTGGAATCCCTCGGTGGGTCTGGCCTGCGAGAATTATTGCTGTGGTGTTCTAATGTGGAGCTTCTAGTTCCCTCATTCCTCCTAGATTTATTCATTAGAAGCCTCCCGTGAGGAAAAGTTGTCCCTTTGGTTCCGTTTATGTAGTTAGTTATTGATTTATGCCAGTCTGGACTCATGGGTAATTATTTCATCCTGAGGGCGATAATCGGATATGACCGCTATTTCCTTACGGCTCAGCCCGCTCCTGCTTTGGCCACTGGGAACACTTCCGGTCAGGGCCTGGGGGTTTTGACATGCCCCTGTCATTTTGTGAGCACTTCCTTATCTTTTTGGCCCTCCAAGGTGCTCCAGGACCATCTTGTGTTTTCCTGCCCTTCCCCTCTCCGCCTTGGAATCACTCACTTCTGCCAGGAGAGAGGGCTGGTTTTTTAAGCCGGTTCTTACAGATTTAGTAAGATCAACACGAGAACCACTTGTGACAAAAATGCAAAGAGTGCAGAAAGCAGGAGGCAGACACCAGCCCTCCACACCCCTTCGTAGTCCGCTCTCTGTTGTTCTGGCTCTTGCACGGCATTTTAGAATGGAGTCATTGTCTTGGTAGAGAAGTGGTACAACTTGGACCATGTTTCATACCCTAGGGGTTCTCAGCTTTGGTGCGCATACCATGGGGAAGTTTTAAGACTCCGGTGTCTGGGCCCCATTCCGAAACAAAGACCAGGATCTTCGAGAAAGGGGCCCTGGCATTGGCCCAGTGTTGGCCACCCCCCGGAGCAGGAAATAGACTGTGATCAGCACCAGAAGACTCCCCGTATCCCTATGTGATCACGTTCTAGACTTTAACCAGCAGAGATTAGTTTTTTCTTTGACTTAAAATTTTGAAATCGTCTCAGATTTCCAGGAAAGTCGCAAAAAATACAGACTTTCCATATCCCCTTTAGCCAACATTTCCCACATGTGAACATTTAGCTGTTTTTGTTTTAATCTCTATTTTATGTTATTATTTGTTGTAGTTGTTGTTCTATTATTAATGTTAATTATTATATAGAATTACTACTAATATGACTCCTAGGGAGATCATTTGGGACTCTGCCAACATCTGGCTATTCCTCAAACTTTCACCATTAGTTTCACCATCTGCTGATGATTCTTGCTTCCATTTGTTATTATGGCGATGGCTGCTTCCATTCATTATTGCAGTGATGGTGGCTTCCATTCGTTATTGCACTGATGGCTGCTTCCATTCGGTATTACACTGATGGCTGCTTCCCTTTGGTGTCACAGCGTTGGCTGCTTCCCTTTGTTGTTACAGTAATGGCGGGCCCTCACAGTCTCTGCTCAGGTTGCCTGACGTTCTGCTGCTTGCAGAGGATGAGTATGCTCTCTCCTTCAGGCGTTGGTGATTTAAAAAGCTTTCTTGGGGAGTGTTGAGACCCGCCATTTTTGTCTGTTCTTCCAATTGCGTTTTCCCTTTTATTATACATCTCGGCCACCATTCTGCAGGGCCCGCTTGTGATGGCTATGCTATCATTTATTTAACAGACCCCACTGATGGGCATTTGGGTGCCTTCCAGCTCAGGGCTTTTACAGAAAATGCTGCAGTGGGCAGTCTTTTCCAGCCGTGCACTGTTCTGGAAGTCAGAGACCCAGGGCACAGGAAGCCTGGCTGGGTCAAAACCCTCAATTCTGAGTATGAGTGAGGTCAAGTCTTAACAGATTTTGTCTTCCTTGGGGGCAGCAGGGTCCTGGCCCGGGAGGTTGTGTCTGCTCCTTGCCGGTCCCCCACCGTCCCCAGCCCTGGGTCTCAACACTTCTGTCTGGCAGGGCTGTGAGGAGCGGCTGACCCCCTTCTCCCTCTTCCCGCGGCCCTGGAGCGCCTTGCGCGTGCGAGAATACGGGTACACACGGCTGCACATCCTCAACGGGACCCATGTCCACATCCAGCAAGTGTCAGATGACCAGGTCAGTGAGCCGTGGTCCAAACACCTGCCCGAGTTGTTGGGCCTGGTGTGTTCTGGAACCGAGTGTTTAAAAACATGGACTTCAGGGGCACCTGGGTGGCTCAATTAAGTGGCCCAATTACCCTCAGGTCATGATCTCCCGGGTTTGTGAGTTCGAGCCTGTGTCGGGCTCTGTGCTGACAGTTCAGAGCCTGGAGCCTGCTTCAAATTCTGTGCCTCTCTCTCTCTCTGCCCCTCCCTTGCTCACACTCTGTTTCTCTCTCTCAAAAAAATAAACATTAAAAAATGAAAAAAAAAAACAAACAAAAATCACGGACTCCAGAGCTGGAAATCCTGGGTTCAAATCCTGATTCTGGTATTTACCAGATGGATGACCTCAGGCAACTTATTTTAACTATCTGAGCCACAATTTTCCCATCTGTTAAAGGGGATGATAATAGTTGAATGACTTATTATATAGACGTGCTGAGAGCAGTTTCCCAAACATGGTAAATTCCATAGGTATTTATCAACAGGAGGCAGGGGCTGAAAAAGGTGGGTGATGGGTGCAGGTAGAGGGAAACCAATATGGCATGAGGGTGGCAGAAATGGCTTAAGGTTAGATGGACCCAGATGATCATGGTTCACCATTCTTTATTTTTGCCACTGTAATTTTATTTCATTTTATTATTAAAAAATTTTTTTACATTTATTTATTTTTGAAAGACAGAGAGAGACATAGCACAATTGGGGGAGGGACAGAGAAGAGAGGGAGACACAGAATCCGAAACAGCCTCCAGGCTCTGAGCCATCAGCACAGAGCCTGACGCAGGGCTCGAACTCACCCACTGTGAGATCATGACCTGAGCCGAAGTCGGACGCTTAACCGACTGAGCCACCCAGGCGCCCCCATTCCCACTGTAATTTAAAAATAATATTAATGATTATCCTGATTTATTGAGCATGTAGTGTATGTATATCAGATGCTGGGCTAGATACTTTCCATCTGATAATACTTGAATCATGAGAGCAGTCACATGGGGTGAATTTTCTTTCCATTTTTCAGATGAGATAACTGAGGCTCAGAGATGGGAAGTAATTTTCCAAGGATCACACAGCTGGAGGGTTGCAGAGCTGGGATATGACCTCAAAGACCATGTTCTTTTCTTTTTTTTTTTTTCTTTTTCTTTTTTTCTTCTCCCTCCTCCCTCAACCATGTTCTTTTTGTCATAAGCAACTTCCATTTACTGAGCGGTATGCGCCCCAGGGGTAGGCTTACGCGTTATTCCATTTGGTTCTCCCCGGTGAGTAGAATGTGGAGGTTAGGCGCAGAGTAGGATAATGTGCTTACGGTCACGCAGAGAGGCGTTGCACAGGGATATAAGCGAGGTCTGTGCTCATAATAATCCCCTACAATCCTTGCCACGCTCTGGGCCCCCTTCTATTTATTTATTTTTTATTTACTTATTTATTTATTTTTACATCTTTGTTTTTGAGAGACAGAGACAGAGAGCAAGCTGGGGAGGGGCCGAGAGAGAGGGAGACACAGAATCCAAAGCAGGCTCCAGGCTCTGAGCTGTCAGCACAGAGCCCGACGCGGGGCTCGAACCCACAACTGTGAGATCATGACCTGAGACGAAGTCACACACTTATCTACTGAGCCATGGGCCCCTTTTTAAAAACATCCCGTGGGGCCCCCCGGGTGGCTCAGTTGGTTGGGCATTGGACTCGGTTTCGGCCCAGCTCGTGATCTCACGGTTCATAGGTCCCAGGTCGGGCTCTGCACTGGCAGAGTGGATCCTGCTTAGGATTCTCTCTCTCTCTCCCTCTCTCTCTGCCCCTCTCCCACATGTGCACATGCGCTCTTCCTCAAAACAAATAAACGTTAAAATATAAAAAATAAAAATGGGCACCAAAAAAATAAATGAAAATAAGAACTAAATTTAAAAAGCCCTCTACAATCATCTCATTTAACTCCTACAAGATCTGTGATGTCTGTGCCATCACAGATCTGTGATGTCGGCGCTTTTCAGATAAGGAAAACTGAGGTCCAGAGAGGTCTAGCAATTTGCTCAATCTCACACAGCCCATGGAAGGTAGAGCTGGAATTTGAATCCAGGTCTCTGGCCCTGGAGTCGTAGGTTCCAGCTCTCACTACCGCCTTTGTTTTTGCCCCCGCCAGGACGGGAAGATTGTGGATGACGTCTGGGTGGTGAGACCCCTGCTTGGCCGGATGCTGTACCTCTAGCCACAAGGGCAGCTCTTGTCAGGAGCCCCGGGGCCTCGCTGCCTCGGCTAGTGTGACCAGACGCTGCCCAGGCCCAGGCGGAGAGTCAGGGCTGGCCGTGACTCCCAGCCCTTCTGAGGCCCCCATGCGGTGGCCGCAGCCCTGAGGGAGCCAGTGCTGCCCTCCCGTCCTGGAGAGGTGGGGTGCCCTCCGGCTGTGAGGGGAGGGCAGGTGTACAGGGATAGAGTGCAGCGGGGCGGGGGCTGGGCGGCCCCCCTCTCCTGCATAGCACTGCCCTTGGGGCCTCTGGAATAAAGAGGCTCATCGCTGTGACTCTGCAGTTCCGCTGGGGATACCCCCCCCGCCCCTCCCCCCAGCCCGTCTCCCCGCCCTCCCGAGGGGGCGCGGGGCTTCACAGCCCTAAGTCAGCAGGGTGGGCACGAGCGTCATGACACCACTCTCCAGCAGGTGGCCTCGGCGACTCTCCTGGGCCAGCCTTGCGTGCTCCTGCCGCCCAAAGAGGGCCATCCAGTGTTGCTTTGTGCCTCAGTTTCCCAGCCCAGCCCTGATTTATCCTGGAGGGGAGAAGTGTTAACACTCCTGCCTCCAGCTAGTGGTGCTTACACAGACCTGCCTGTTCTCTTCCCCTTTCCCCTTCCTTTCCTCCTCCCGCTCTCACTTCCCCCTCCACCATGATTTCCTGGGCATCTAACACGTGCCAGGCCCTGTTCTCAGTCCTGCGGGACCCGTGTGAGCATGACCGAGATCTCTGCCTTCATGGGGCTGATGCTCTAACCAGGGGTCGGAGAGCAGACACACTAAATACGAAAAACTAGAAAGCAGGGTGACGATGATAAGTTCTCCTCCAAAGCAGGGGAGGGCCTTGAGGGGGGACAACTGCAATTTTCACAAGGATAATCAGGGAGACCTCACCAACAGGCTGACATTTGACATGAAGGAGTCTGAGGGAGTGGCCACGGGGGAGCAGAGTGTTCTGGGCAGAGGAACAGCCAGTGCAAAGGTCCTGAGACAGAAACATGGCTGCCCCCGCCGGAGTGTCAATGTGGAGGCTGGGGACAGCTGGGGCCTAGTGACTGAGGGGGAGAGAGGGGCAGGGAGGTGACAGGGAAAGATCACGTGGGGCCTTGTGGGACCCCACTTTGACCCTTATCCTTTGTCACAGGAGGGCTCAGAGCTGGTGACAGACATATCTGACTCCAGGAGCCCTTAGGCCAAGCTGGGCTCTAGCCCCAGGGCGGCCCATGGGTCCCCAGCTCTGCAGGCTGACCTCACATTATAGCTTTCTCGAACTTACTCCCCCAGTCACCCACACTGTGCCCAAGGCACACGGCCTGTCTGCAGTTTCCTGGATTACACGAAGCTCTTTCTCACCATCCGCGTGCCCTCTCCCCGCTCCCAGGCCCTCTTTTTATGCTGAGGGGTGGCCCTGAGCACCCCCATTCCAGCCCCGCCCAGCCCAATCCGGGCTGGCACCTTCTGGGGGGGCGGTCTGTCTTCCCCACTGGACAGTCAGTCCCGGGAGGGCGGTGTCCAGGGCTCACCCCTGCATAGCCCAGCACGTGGTAGGTACTTAATGAATATTTTTTGCCTTAATAAAGGCCACTGCATGCCAGGCTCCGGCTGGGTGATGCCAGGGACACGCCGGGGACAGCAATGATTCTGCCCCAGTCAGGCCCCGTAGGAGTTCATGGGCGAGCAGAGAAACCCAGTTACCCCACGCAGGTGACAAGCCACGAGGGAATGCCACAGAGGGATGCGCCCAGCTTGTGGAGTCACCACTGGGGAGTCAGTGACTGCACGCTGCAGCCAAAGGCCGAGCCGGTGCCCACGGGGGCCTGGCACGTTCTGTCCCAGGCCTGGGGGAGGCTGTGAGTGGGCCTGGGCGGTGGGGCCCACAGACAGCAAAGGCCCAGGCACTGGGGCGAGACAGAAACTGGGTTTGAATCTCACCTGTGCCCCATCCTGTGGGGAGTCGCCGGCCCACTCTGAACCTCTGTTTTATCATCTGTCACAAAAGAATGATCACGTGGTATGGGGTTGCGTTGGGATTAAATGAGACTGAAAACCTTGGTGTTGTGTTGTCCTTGACTCTTCTTTTTCTTGCTTTGTTGATTTTTTTTTAAAGCTTATGTATTTATTTTGAGAGAGAGAGAGAGCACAAGCAGGTGAGGGGCAGAGAGAAGGAGAGACAGAATCTGAAGCAGGCTTCACACCATCAGCGCAGAGCCCGATGCGGGGCTCAAACTCACAAACCCTGAGATCATGACCTGAGCAGAGATCAAGAGTCAGATGTTAACCGACTCAGCCCCCCAGGCGCCCCTGTCATGTCCCACATTTAATTAGCTAGCATACTCTGTGCACTTGGTCTTCAAAGTCTATCTAGAATGTATCCCCTTCTGTCTCCAAGGTGCCCCCACTCTGGTCCCGGCCGCCTGTGCCTTGCCTCCGACCCGGTGTCCCCTCTGCTCCCATGCCCGCCCCCCGTAGTCTGCTCTTCGCATGCAGGCTAAAGGGACCCGTGGGCACCTGTGTCGGATGGGGTCCCTCCTCGGATTGAGCTCTCCCGCGGCTGCATGTCACTTGGCCTAAAAGCCCGCGTCCTCCCTATGGCCCAGCCCACCTGATCTGCCCCCGTCACCTCCCGGTCCTCTTCTCCCGTCACTTGCCCCTGCTCTCTCTGCTCCTGCCACACTGGCCTCAACTGTATCACATTACCCTCCTCTGTCTGTGCTGGCTGTTCCATCGCCTGGGACATGAGCCCCTGTGTGACTGTCTGACTCTCCCCCTCCCCCCCTCAATTCTTTGCAGTGAGGCCTTCCCTGACCACCTTAAAACAGCACCCCAGGGGCGCCTGGGTAGCGTCCTGGGTCAGGCATCTGACTCTTGATTTCAGCTCAGGTCATGATCTCACAGCTCGTGAGTTCGAGCCCCGCATCCGGCTCTGTGCTGACCATGCAGAGCCTGCTTGGGATTTGGTCTCTCCTTCTCTCTGCCCCTCCCCTGCTTATTCTCACTCTCTCAAAATAAGTAAATAAATTAAAACACACACACAGGGTCCCACCCCGTCCCTCCCTTCACCTTTCCCTGCTTTGTTTGCCTTCAGATCACGTTTGCTTTGTGACTTACTATAGAGATACATCTTTAATGATTTATTCTTTATCTCCTCCATCAGAAAGTGAGCTCCCCAGGTTTCTGCCCATTCTGTTTACCCCTGGAGTGCCAGGACCCGAAACAAAGTAGTCCCTCAGTAAACACTGGTTGAGTGAATGAGGGAAGGCAGGAGACATGCAGATAAAATGCTTTATGCGCACCTGGCATGGAAGGAGCAGGTGATAAATAGGAGGAACGGTGGTGACTGAGGTGACCCAGCCCTTGGGGTTCCCACTTCCCAGCCCGCAGGGGACAGGCCCGTCTGGCTGATTGTAACCCCTGTCGTGTGACACACCCGGCAGCTGACAGGTCACAGGACTGAAGACCCTACTGCTTCCGGGAGGAAGAAGCGGGGCAAGGCTTCTGCTGCCTAGCGAGCTGGGGGTGAGCGTTCCGGGGTGGGGGGCGGGGCCCCAGGGCCAGCCAGTGGGGTGGCTCGGGGTCTATGGAGAGACAAGCAGGGGGGCAAGTTGTGGGTCTCAGGATTCATTTGCTATCAGGTATTTATTTACTAAAGTGCCTCCTTGCTCAAATCAGCCAGAGACGGTTTTTGTGGCTTATAGCTAAGAGCCAGGAAAGAGCACTGAACCTGCTATGATGTCGTAGGTACTTTGGTGGCCAAGGTGACATTTTGGCCCTTGTGATCCTTAAATTCTACTGGGGGAGACAGAGAAGAGACCGTCAACAAAAATGCTATCACGTGAGCATTCCAGATGGCGATCAGCACTGTGGAGAAAATACTCTGGAATTAAAGCATCAGGATGGGGGTGCCTGGGGGGCTCAGGTCATGATCTCACGGTTCATGAGTTCGAGCCCGGCGTCGGGCTCTGTGCTGACAGCTAGCTCAGAGCCTGGAGCCTGCTTGGGATTCTGTGTCTCCCTCTCTCTCTCTGCCCCTTCCCCTATTCACGCTCTCTCTCTTAAAAATAAATAAATAAAATCTTTTTTAAAAATTTAAAACCATGCAAAAAAGAATAAAGTGAGAACCAGAAATTTCCTGGCTGTCCCATCCCTAACAGCTTTTGCTAACCTTGTAACATTTCCCCTCATAACCCCTGATTTTTTAAAAAATGAAAATAGTATCATATGATATGGGTGGGTCAGTAACTTGTTTTTCTTTCCTGTATAAATTAACATTGGCATGGTATTATCTCTTGGTTTGCTTTTTTTTTTTCATTTTTAAAAATAAACTTCAGTTTTTGGTACAGTTTTGGATTTACAGAAAAATTGCAAAGACAGCACAGAATTCCCATGAACTCCACACCCAGTTTTCCGTTATTATTAAAATCTTACCTAAATGTGGTACATTTATTACAACTAATGAACCAATATTGATACAGCATTATTAACTAAAACCAATCCATGTTTCTACTGCATTAAAAAAAACTCTTAGAGCACCTAGGCGGCTTGGTTGGTTGAGCGTCCGACTTCATCCCAGGTCATGATCTCGTGGTCTGTGAGTTTGAGCCCCGCGTTGGGCTCTGTGCTGACAGCTCAGAGCCTGGAGCCTGCTTCAGATTCTGTGTCTCCCTCTCTCTCTGCCCCTCCCCTGCTCACTCTTTCTCTCTCAAAAATAAACAAATAAAAAATTTATTACATAAATAAGTAAATATAGATAAATAACATTTAAAAAAATAAAGTGTACAACTTGAGGAGTTTTGACCGATGTGCATTCCCACGACACCACCACCTCAGTCAAGACCCGGAACACTCCCACTGCTCTCCCTCCTGTCCCTTTGCAGTGGATCCTTCCTGGCGTTTCCCGGCTTCAGGCAACAACTGATCTGCCCCCTGTCACGCCAGACGGGCTCTACGTTTTCCAGAATGCGGGGAATGGATCCTCTCGCTCAGCCTCGCACATTTGCAGTTCATCGTGAGGCCCTGCTTATGGAAGATTCTTTCCTTTTTATGCCGAGTAGCATCCCTGGAATGGATACACAGCAACCTATTTATCTGTTCACTAGTTGATGGACATTTTGGGTTGTTTCCAGTTTCCGGTGATGATGAAAACAAACACTGTGGAAAAAAAAAAACGCCACCAAAAGCCCCCACGCACCCCGAACCTTTCCGTACAGGCCACTGTGGGAACGTCTGTTTTCATCTCTCTGGAGTAAATCCCAGAGTGGGATCGCTGGGTCCTGGATCTTCCGCCTTTATGGCCGGAGGGCTGTGTTCTGTGACGCGTTCCGAGCTCTGCTTGTCACCTTATTTTAGAGTATTGATTTGTTCAGGTGTTTATTACTTATCTCTCAAGCATTTATTCTCTGAAAAAGAAGAGAAACGGCTGGAAGCCTAGACCCTGAAGCCAGGCTGCCCGTGTGGCTTTGGAGAAGTGACTTAACCTCTCTGTTCCTCTGTTTGCCCATTTGGAGAATGGGCATAACGGGAGCGCATAGGGAGGTCGTAGGGGTTAAAGGAGGTAGTTTGTGTCAGGTGCTTGGCCCGGGGCTGCAGAATAGAGAATCTTCAATACACGTTGGGGACAGAGTATCAGATACGCTTGGCACACGGGTGGCAGCCGGCGACTATATTTTTCGAGTGAATTTCAGCAGCCTCTAAGAGCACTGGCTTCGAAGTCAGACTTCCTGGTTGAAATTTCAGCAAAGCGGCTTACAAGTGGTGGGACTTTGTTCATCTCTCACCCTCCTCCCGTGCCTCAGTTTCCTCATCTGTTAAATGGGGCTAAGGATCCCATCTGACAGAGCAGTGGTGAGGATCAGATAAGATCATGCAGGTAAAGTGTTGAGAGAGTCAAGGGTAGCAAGGAGCGAAAAACTGGACGCAGCCTGAATATGCAGTAATAGGGAGATTGTGAAGCTTGGCAGGATTCATTAGTAATCAATGAAACAGTGGTGATTAGGGTACCTGGCTGGCTCAGTCAGTGGAGCGTGCAACTCTTGATCTTGAGGTTGTGGGTTTGAGCCCCACATTAGGTGTAGAGATTACTTAAAAATAAAATGTTAAAAAGGAGGGCCCCTGGGTGGCTCAGTCCGTTAAGCTTCCTACTTCGGCTCAGGGCATGATCTTGCGGTTTGTGGGTTCGAGCCCCATGTCAGGCTCTGTGCTGACAGCTCAGAGCCTGGAGGCTGCTTCGGATCCTGTGTCTCCCTCGCTCTCTGCCCTCCCCTGCTTGTGCTCTGTCTTTCTCTCTGTCTCTCAAAAGTAAATAAAACATTAAAAAAATTAAGAGACAATAAAAGGCTTTGAAGAATCGAATACAACGGTGATGAAAACAGATCTTCCTAAAATACCACTAAGGAGGTGGGCAGTTGACTCTTGGACAATGTAGGGGTGAGGGGCGCCCATCCCTGCACAGTCAAAAATCTAAGTATAACTTTTGACTCCCCCCAAACTTAACTACTAATAGCCTTATGTTGACTGAAAGTCTTCTTACCCACAACATAAACAGTCAATTCACACATTTTGCATGTTATGTATATCATATACTACGTTCTTGCAACAACGTAAGCTGGAGAAAAGAGAACATAATTAAGACAATCACAGGGGTGCCACGGTGGCTTAGTTGGATAAGCATCTGACTTCGGCTCAGGTCACGAAATCATGGTTTGTGAGTTCGAGCCCCACGTCGGCTTCTGTGCTGACAGCTCAGAGCCTGGAGCCTGCTTCGCATTCTGCGTCTCCCTCTCTCTCTGCCCTCTCCCCTCCCCCACTCACTCACACAATCTTTCTCTCCCAAGAATAAATAAATGTTTCTTTAAAAAAGAAAAGCATAGAGAAAAGAAAATACATTTACAGTACTGTAATGGATTTATTTAAAAAATTCTGCTGGGGATGCCTGGGTGGCTCAGTCAATTAACCGTCTGACTCTTGATTTCAGCTCAGGTCATGATCTCACTGTTTGTGAGATGCAGCCCCACGTTGGGGTCCATGCCGACAGTGCAGAGCCTGCTGGGGATTCTCTTTCCCCCTCTCTCTTTGCCCTTCTCCCCCTCACTCATGCTCGCACCTGGATAAAATTTGTTTTGAGAAAGAGAGAGAGCAGGGGAGGAGTAGAGAGAGGGGGGAGAGAGAATCCCAAGCAGGCTCTATCCTGTCAGTGCAGAGCCCTGTGTGGGGCTCGATCCCACAAATCATGAGATCATGACTCAATCCGAAATTGAGTCGAATATTTAACCGATTGAGTGAGTAGGTGCCCCGATGAATAAACATTAAAAAAAAAATCTGCTTATTAGTGAGTTTCCTGCCTGGGTGGGGCTGTTTTTTAAGCATCTGACTCTTGATCTCAGCTCAGGTCTTGATCTCACAGTTTTCTTTCCTTTTTTTTTTAAAAAAATTTTTTTTTTTTGAGAGAGAGAGAGACACACACACACACACACACACACAGCAAGAGTAGGGGAGGGTCAGAGAGGAAGACACAGAATCTGAAGCAGGCTCCAGGCTCTGAGCTGTCAGCATGAGCCCGACGCGGGGCTTGAGCCCACGAACTGTGAGATCAGGACCCGAGCCGAAGCCGGATGCTCAACCAACCGAGCCACCCAGGCGCCCCATGATCTCGCGGTTTTTGAGTTGGAGCCTGTCATCGGGCTCTGTGCTGACAGTGCGTGGGATTCTGTCTCTCCTTCTCTCTGCCTCTCCCCGCTTGTGCACACACGCTCTATCAAAATAAATACATAAACTTAAAAAAAATTTTTTAAAATATGCTTAACAATGGACCAATACAGTTCAAATCTGTTGTTCAGGGTCACCTATATATTCACGTATATACCTTTGTCTGTGTCTTTTTTTTCCCCTTTAAGAACAATTCCAAGAAGAAGAATTGTTGTATCAAAGAGTTGACAGCATTATTAAGTTTCTTGATGGATAATCCCAAAAGCCTGCCCCAGATCATAGTCCTATAAGTGGGGCAGGAGAGGGACTGTTGTCTTGTATTCTCATCAGCACTAATTATAATATCAAAATTTTTTTCCTGAGAGATCAAAAAAACAGATCTGTTTAAGAGTTTATATCCATTTCACTAATTTCTTATTTGCCAATTCCATCTTTTTCTTATTGTCCGTGTTTTACATTTTTGTTCATGTCTTTCGCCTGTTTTTATGTTGTATGTTCATCTTTCTTACTGATTTGAAAATGCTCTTTACATATGAAGGACAGAAAGCTCTGCCTGCCATCTATCTATTGCCACTTACCTTTTCCCTTGACATACTGAAATGTATTATTTGTATGGGGCCAAATCCTCCTCATCTGTTTCGATCCTTTGGGGGCGTCACCTCCTCACCTCCTCCTGGAGGTACTCCAGGAAGCCTTCCTTAGGAGACTGATTTTCTCTCTCAGAGCCCTGAAGAAGGAGGGCCTAACTGCCCACCCTGAGGAAGCCCTTGGAATAGATCTACCACTCGGCTCGTTCTGGGGGGAGAAGGTTGGTCTGATCTCTGGCAGAGATCCCCAGCTAAGTTCCAAGGGGGGCTTCTAGAGCTAATGCCCTGCCTTAAAGAGGCAAAGGCTACACCTGACCCTCCTCCCATCACTCCGGCCTGCATCAAGTGCTGTCATCTTCGTTACTAGGCTTGCTTTTTAAAAAATGGAGACCCCGTGAACCGTACAGATTTCAAAAGAGCACAAAAACAAGAATGTTTAATGCTGGCGAAGATACTTTAAAGCACGCACTCCCTCTGACCGCGGGTGGGAGTGTGAATTGGATCCCTGGAGCACAACTTGGCAATGTCCTTTCCAGGCCGTGGGGAGGCAGCAGAGGGCAGTGAGCGAGAGCCTTGCCAGGGAGTCCAAGGTTGGGGATGAGCCCAGGCTCTGTCCCATCAGCTTGTGCGACTCGGAGCAAATAAAGTTCCTTCTCTAAGGCTTGGGTTTCCTCTGCGAAGCACAAGCACGAATAATCATAGCCCCCGTTGTTAAAATTACACAGCTTAGCTCTGAGCATGGCAACTGTTACTATTATTAAATCTTAAAGTTGTACATTTCCTTTGACCCAGCAGTTCCATTTGTGGGAATTCATTCAAAGGAAATAATTAGAGATGTGCACAAATATTTAACTGTTTGAATGGGGAGGGGTTTTATTTATAACAGCAAAATATTTATCACAGCTTAGACGTTCAACAAGAATGAGTGGTTAAACAAATCAGAGTTCATTGACAGGATGACTTCTGCAGCCATTAAAACTAATGCTTTTGAAGAAAATGACAGGGAAAGAGACTGGTGATATTTCCGCTCTTGTTTTTAAAAACATATAAAAAATTCTTTATAAACGTATGCCTCTGATTCTGTTAAAAACAGAAGAGGTAGGTAAATGTACAGAAAAAAAATGACTCATGCAATCATCCATTCATTGCCTTCACAGACATTAATCAAATGCCTACTATGTGCTAGACACTGTGCTGGAGTGGGGCGGGAGGGGGGCAGGATGCACTCGGCATTTAAGAGCATCTCTGAGAGTGTGGATTTAGGAATTGCTCAACCATCATTTAATAAATGTTTATTGAGCATCTACACGCCGACAGGGCAAGGGGCCTGAGCGGGCGCCGTGAAGAAAACAGACAGAAATCCACGTGGTCCTCCAACCTCCTCTATTGGAGCAGAGGAAACTACTAAGAAACCATAACTACAATTAGCTAATCATCTGGTTTTTAGAAGGTGATTAGAGCAGGAAAATAAGGAAAAAGAAAGGACAAAGTGCGGGGGTTAGTAGCATGAGAGAAGGTTGTTTGCTGGTTTAGTTAGGGAGGGAAAGACTAAGATCACTGATAAGGTGATACTGCAGTAAATCCCTGAAGGAGGCAAGAGAGGGAGCCCTGGAGTACTGAGGGAAGTCTAATCTGGACAGGAAGGAACAGCCAACGCAAAGACATTGAGGAGGGAGACCCCTGGTTATTTTTCTGGAAGAGCCAGTGAGTGAAATCACAGGAGAGGTTGTCTGGGTTTAGTTTAAGGATTTTGTTTTTTTCTGGTATTTTCCTTTTTTTTTTTTTTTTGACAAAGTGTTCACTTTTTTAAAAAACTTATTAAAAAGAGTAAGATCAAATAGTGTCTTGATTCCAGGTCAAGTTCCTGAATTCAGACAGACTGTCGTTCAAAACTCATTATCTACGTCCTGTAATCCTGAGGCAACTAGTTCGCTACTTTGAGCCTCAGTTTCTTTATCTGTGAATTGGGTATGAACGATAAAATAGGGTTTTAGTGAATGTTTAGCGGAACGACGCAAGTAAAGCATTTGGTCGGGTGTCTGGCACATAATAAGTGCGAAATAACTGTTTCTGGCCATTATGACGCATTACAGCTTCCCACCCACCAACAGCTTTCGGTGTAAGTTGGGTCTATTACAATAGAATAATCATTTCCCCTTTAAGAACTCGATCCGGCGGGGGAGCCAGCTTCCCGGCACCCTTTCCAAATTTTCCAATCCCGGCTTGGCATTTTGGATTCGAAGGCCTCTGATTGGACAATCCGCACCAATCAGAGGCTGGAGCGGGCTCTGCCAGCGGGCCAGCTCCGCCCCTGAGTGGGCCCTGCCCCCTGCCCGGTCAGTACCGTTGCCATGGGGACAGGTGGGCGGCGAGGGGGGAAAGCCCCGGATGTTCGTTGGGGATTTAACATGGCGGCGGCAGTGGCCGCGGTGGCGGCGGCGCAAGAGAGTTGAGGGCCGTGTGAGGGATCGGAATTTCGAGTCGAGCAGCTAGGCCGCGAGCGACTGCAGCGCCGAGCCGGTAGGATAAACCGTCTGGCCAGGGGATTGGGGTGGGCCTGGCGACGGCGGTGGGAGACCGTTTACGCAAGTAGGGGGCGGGGCCGCTGGGGTCAGAGTTCACTCGAGGAGGGAAGTGTCGCGTCCGAGGGGTCGGGGGTCAATACTACTGGGGACGGTGGTGTGGGGGGAGGTCAGAGGTCAAACTAGCGAAGGGGGCGTGGCTAAGGAGAGCGCAAAGTTCGAAATTTAGAGTGGACTGCGTTCGAGGGGGGGCCGGGGCGTGTGTCAAAAAATGGGGGTCAAAACCAATCACTTGGAGAGAGGGTGCGGCTGCCAGGGTCAGAGATCGCAGCGACGGGGGTTGGTGGTTCGCCGGTTTATGGCAGCGGCCCGCA
>PJEM01018828.1:0-17658 GCA_004023845.1 Helogale parvula | reverse complement strand
CGTCTCCCTTGATCTGTGTCCCTCACTCATCCCCGCTCTCTTTCCCCCTTCCTCTCCCCATGGTCCCCTGCCAGGTCTGTCCTGTTAGACCTATGAATGCAGACATATGGTATCTGTCCTTCTCTGCCTGACTTATTTCGCTTAGCATGACACCCTCAAGGTCCATCCACTTTCCTACAAATGGCCATATATCATTATTTCTCATTGCCATATAGTACTCCATTGTATATATATACCACATCTTCTTGATCCATAAAATGAGGCATTTTGGAGGAAAAAAAGAACAAGGATAATTTCTACAAATGATAAATATAATCATTGAAAATAAAAAAATCAAAAGATTAATCAATAGGTTAAACAATAATTAGAGACAGATTAGGAAAGGATTAGGGGCCTAAGAGATAAACATGAAGAAATTAATGCATTTCAGCACAGAGAAACAAAAACAAATTGTGAATATGAGATTATGATAATAAGAATCTAAAGAGAAAGCAATATTTGTCAAATCAGATGATCGCAAGAACTGATAGATAAAGTAGGAGGGAAAAGTCCTTCAAAAAGATAATGACTACACATTTTGGGAAATCAGTAACAAGTGTGGTTTCTTGTTTTTAAGAATCACAATGAAACACAAGAGCAATTATTAAAAATAAATAAAACTACAGAACATTAAAAATTAATTGAAGATGGTAAGTACAGCAAAAGTGAAAAATACTTTTTTTGCGAATGCATAGCAATACACTGACCGCATCAGCAGTACGAATCACAAGGTAAATGGGGGAGTCAGACCTCAAGATGGGCTCCGCTCACTCATCTTGCTTTCTGGTACACCAGCCCTGTGAAATCCCTTTCACACTAGGGGTTGCTCTACATGCCAACAGAAGTGACAGTGCTGAGCACTGTCAGAAATCATGCCACTTCTTCTCCCTTGGCTCCTGAAACTCTATATCTGGAGGAAGCTAGCTTCCATGCCATGAGGACATTTCAGCATCTTGTAGAGAAAACTCCATGAAGAGATGAGGGCCCCTACTGATAACCAGCATCGATCCCCAGCATTCCAGTACGCCATCTAGAAAGCAGGTCCTCCAGGCCAGCCTTCAGATGACTGTAGCCTTGGTCAACATCTTGATCAAAAACTCTCCAGCTATGCCACTCAGAATCTCTTAATCCACAGAACATGGGAGAGGTAATGTTTATTGTTGTTTTAAGCCATTGGGTTTTGGGTAGTTTTTTATGCAGCTGTAGATATTACTACAGCCATGGAGTAATGTCTTCGATGTGCTAAAAGAAAAGTAACTATCCACCAAAAAGTATATATCCAGACAAATTATCACTCATAATGAGGAAAATTAAAGTTATATTTGGACAAACAATAACAGAGTTTATCCTCCAAGAAAGTGTTATATATAAAGGGTTGTCTAATGGGTAAAATTCAGGAAGAAGGAAAATAATCCCAGAATAAAGCTCAGGGATTTCAGAAAGCATAGTGAGGAAGCCAGTAAGGATGTGGATAAATCTAAGCAAACTGAGCTAACAAACCAGATTTCAGGATATGCTGTTGTCTGGATGTGAGGGCTGATGAGAATGATAACTTGCTTCTGATCAAGCTGGTAGTTGCTTTAACTTCAGATTTCTGTTAAAATAAGAAATTAGACGTATATCTGTATATACGTATGTACATGCATATGTGTGCGCATGTTTTATATGGTCAAATATAGAGAATGCGTGGAAATGATAGGAGAGTGGTTACCTAGGAGGTTGGAGACCGAAAGGGAGGAGAATGTGATTGAAGAGGGAGGGGCCCCACAAGGAGCTACATCTTTATAAGTAACGTTTCATTTCTTAAGCCAAGTAGTGAGAACAAAAGTGGCCATTTCTTATTTTTTACAACTTTCTCTAAATGTTAAATATTTGTTAATTAATAAAAGAGAGTCACAGAGTCACCTAATACCCTCCACTTCCTCACCACCAACCTCAGCAAAGACTCATGAAAGATCTTTGTGTAACCTCTGGGCAGAATTCCCAAACATGTTTGTACATTAGATTTACCACTATGATTAAAGACATGCAATTCTAAGCCCTCTCTTGGAGAAGTTTTTGAATTAATAGTGCTGGGATGAGTCTAGCAAAGTTGGATTAAAGATTGGCCTGATGAACCATGGTGCATCAGCACTGGGCGCACACGCAGAAAATAACTCCTACAGATATGCTTAAACAATTTTTAACAAAGATGCTAAAGTTGTTCAGTGGAGAAAAGATAGTCTTTCCAATAAATGATACTGGAACCATTGGGCATTCATAGACCAAAAAGAAAAAAAAGCAAGAACCTTGACCTAATCGTCAAACCTTATACAAAATTAACTCCCAAGTAAATCATAGTCTTAACTGTAGAATGTAAAACTATGGAACTTTTAGGAAAATTCATGAAGGTTCAGCCACTAAGAGTAGGGTAAGCGTTCTTAGACTTGACATCAAAAGCATAATGTATAAGATGAAAAGTGATAAAGTGGACTTCATCAAAATGAAAAACTTTTGCTTTGTGAAAGTGTCTGTGACAATGAAAAGACAAGCTACCAACGGCAAAGAAATATTTGCAAACTACATGCCCAAAAAAATATTTGTGTATAGAATATGTAAAGAATTCTTAAGACCCTGAAACAATCCAATGTGACATTTCAAGGAAGATGATATACAAATTGGAAATAAACATATAATTTTTAAAGTTTATTTATTTTGAGAGAGAGAGAGTGCACGTGCAAGCAGGGGAGGGTCAGAGAGAGAGGGAGGGGATCCCAAGCAGGCTCTGAACTGTCAGTGCAGAGCCTGCTGTGGGTCTCGAAATCACAAACTGTGAGATCCTGACCTGAGCTGAAACCAAGAGTCAGGTGCTTAACCAACTGAGCTACCCAGGCACCCCAGGAAATAAACATATAAAAGATGTTTAACATTGTTAACCATTAGGGGAAAGTACATTTAAAACCACAATGCTGTATCACAATATAACTATCAGAATGCCTAAAATTTTTTAAAAATTGTGATGTAGAGACAGTGAGTTACTCACACATTGCTGATGAACAAGTAAAATGGGACAGCCACTCTGGACATGAGTGGTTTCTAGCCATGTGCTTACCGTACAACCCAGCAGTTGCACTCCTGGGCATTTGTCTCAAAGACATAAGAACTTATGTTCACATAAAAATAGATACACAAATGTTCATAGCAGCTTCATTCACACTAATCAAAAGCTGGGAAAAAAAAACACCACATGTCGTTCAATAGGGGAATGGTTCAACTGTGGTACATGGGTACCATGGAATACTCAAAAATAAAAGGGAAATGATCTATTGATACACACAACCTGGATGTGTCTTGAGGGATTTATGTTGAGTGAAAAAAAAAGCTAATCTCAAACGTTACGTACCGTGTGATTCCATTTACATGGCATTCTTAAAATGACAAAATTATAGAGATGGAGAGTAGATTAATGGTTGGCATGGGTTAGGGAGGGCTGAGAGAGGGAGGTAGATGAAGCCATGAAAGGGTGCCACATAGGATTTTTTTTGTATGAAATTGGTCTGTAACTGTGATGGTCTATGCACTGGATAGAACGGAAAGTTGCCTAGAACTACACAAACATACAGACACACAAATGAGGGCATGTAAAGGTTGATGGATTATAGCAAAGTAAATTTTCCGGTTATGCTATTATACTTTAGTGTTCCAGTAAGGGATGAGCATAGGAGATACAGAATCTCCCGGCATTATTCTTCACAAATACATGTGAATGTACAATTTATCTCAAAACAGGAAGTTTAAAAAATTTACTGAATATGGTACACTGAAAGTATACAGAAAATAAGTACCTATGGGCTCTTTTCTTTCAAGGATAGTATAATTTTGGAAGAAGTGGAGTATGGTACACCCAAAGGTAATGTTTGAACAAACGATGGCCACAAACTACCTTCTAAGGAAGTGGGTCCAGTTAGCCTTCAGACCTAGAAAAAAATGAGTGGGGCTTGCAGATTTGGGACCAGAGCTGAATCCTGAGAAGCAAAAGAGGACAGTATGTGTTTTCTGCTTTCTTCCTCCAAACCCCTCTTCATTCTTTTTATCCCATATGCATTTCCATCTTTCCTTGAAATAAATATTAAATATATTTTATTATTATTATGGGGGACATCAAATTAATATAGCAAACCAAAGTGACCACATGTTCAAACCTGGCTTGGGTGGCCAAACTCTGTTTTTAATAAGGCTCCAAGATGGTTGTAGTACCATGGTCTCTAACTGGCAATTGGAAATCACTGTTCTAGGGAATACATGGAAAACAGTTTGCACGTATTCCTGTTTTGTTTATCAGCTGTATTTGGGGGATAAATTATTTTAGAAATGTGTTTCATGAAATAGCAAGGTCCTCTTTTTCTCCACTGTGTCCTATGCAAACCAAATACAAGTCAATCAGAAGACAATTGAAAAATGATACTAATCTTTTGCCAGAAGGCCAGGAGTGGCATGGGAACGGAGGAGAAGAGCCTAGGTGGGGAAAGAACTAAGTCCATTAGTTTTTATCTCACCTTCATCATTATTTTAACACAACTAGACTTAAACCCCAAGTCCCACTAAGTAAGATAGTTTAGCTTCAAAATCTTTACAGTTAATCACAGAACCACTCAATCTGACTATGTATCAGCAGTAAAGAAAAAACAAAAACCAAATATGATGAAACATTCCCCAACTAGAGCACTATATAAAAATTAAGGTAACCTTTCAAGTAATTATATTACTATCCTTGGTATTATGATATTTAAATTTGTTTATAAAAGATTTTAGTGAAAGCTTTTTTTTTCCTACCAAGAGAGCATATATAAACTCAGTTTAAAATAATATTGTATCAGTGAAGGAGGTAACTTCAGAATTAACCTTTTAAAACAGATGCATGCATAGTATAGCCAAAGGGATTTAGAACTCAAATATAAGTTGTTTAATATTTTAAAAAATGTTATAGTTTAAAACTATTCTTAGTTACAAAAAAAAGAACCAGTTATTAAACTTCAAATACTTTTAGACCTCTTAAGTCTGAACTGAGGGAATTGACACAAATGTCCTTGTTGTTATAATAAATGTTTTACTTTTTAGGTGCCATAAAAATGTATTTCAGGTTGCTTCATCAAGCAAGCTTTGACACACATGAAAAGCCCTGAGTGAATGTCCTTTAATGAAAGACATTTCTGGAGAGCCTAAGCTCTTCAGCTAAAAGGGTGCCCTTTAGAGGGAAGGGTTTTTCAGGATTTATTTAGCAGCACTTGTGGGAATATTTATGCAGCTTGCCAAACCTCACTTCTCTTTCATGAGTGCACTTTTGGGCAACATTCAAATATGGACCATAAAATTAGGTCACAATAGCAACAAATTAGGCTTTGACATCCATGTTTTACCACTTTTCATGGGATTTCTGTTGTATCATAAATATTCTTGGCATTGCTACCAACTATTAGGAAGACCTTCCTGACACCCAGCTGACATACTGTTTTCCACTGAAATTGCCAAAACAGAAAATGCATCCAAGACTACACTTTTCAGATGCCACTGCTTTTTTTTTTTACAGCTTAAATCCCATATTAAACAAAATTTTTTTCGTGTAAAGTCTGAGATTTAAACACAAAAGACAAAAGACTTTCACTATCTGAAACTTTGTTTTGGTCTAATTCTCAAACCCTGACATATGCTACATGAACTTTGGAAGTCTTTGAAAAAAAAGAGTAGCTGAAATTAATTTTTATATAAATGAGTATTATGTGTGTGTGTGAAGCTTTCCCCTTTATTCCTAAAGCCAGAGTACAGTTGCAGAATGAAAATGGATATGTTATATGCCATCTTTATTTGATGTAATTCGTTGAAGTTTTTATTACTTGGCCTAATGACATAGTTACCAGATTCCTTCTTAAGGAGATCATTTTTGCTGATGACTAACTCACTTTTAAATCCTGCATTGAATAATTTAAGATAACGGAGCCAAATCAATAACCTGATGGAAACTGTCAATATACATTTTATCTGAATAATATTGCTATATTTTATTTTTAATGTTTTATTTTTAAGAGAGAGAGATCACAAGCAGAGGAGAGACAGAGAGAGAGGGAGACACAGAATCTGGAGTAGGTTCCAGTTTCTAGGCTGTCAACACAGAGCCTGATGGAAGGCTTACACTCATGAACTGTGAGATCATGGCCTGAGCCAATGTCAGGTGCTTAACTGACTGAGCCACTCAGGTGCCCTAATATTGCTATATTTTAAATCAATGGTTGGCTAGTGGTATTTTCTACAGGAAATGCTCAGCTGTTTTATATTAGCAGAGTTCATATCCAGAGCATATGTCTCTTTGCTGTCCAGGCAAAATTGGTTTTAATGCATTTACTCAGATATTGTTGTTTTAGGTTAATTAGTTCTCTTTCTTTAAAAAAGTATGGGATAACTAAACATTTTCTTTAAGATAAAAAGCTTTATTGGTCCTATTATTGTCAAATCATGCATTAATTACATCCTGTTTCCTCTTTAGAGTAACTACATGAAACCTCTGCATTTATGTTCAAATTTGAAAACACAATTTTAAATTTAATACTAATCCTAGAAGTCATTTAGGTAATTCCTATCCCTTCACTTTGTAAACTCGGACTTGGAGAGAGATTTGCCCTGTAATACCCACCTACTTAGTGATACTCAGTCCAGTTTTGTCATTGCATTAGAGTTTCTTCCAAAGAAAATGAATCAATAAAATCTATAGTTAATTTCTAAAACTTCTGTAGCTAGTACTTTAACTCTAAAGCTTTCTAAGTTGATCTGGTGTACTGTCAGAAAGATGGCCAAGTCTGTTCTAGAATTGCTGCTACTAAGTAGTAAAAGAGATTACAGTTTCGGCTCTTTTCTCTTTCCCTTCCTATTGTCTGGCACATGCTAATAAATAGGACTTAAGGTTTTAAAACCTTGTGGAAAAAGATAAAAACCAAAGACAGTCCTTAAAGAGAGATTAAATTATTAATTCCTGTATTTTTAGAATTTTATTTGTATGGCTAACCCAGCGACCTTGGCTATTAATACAAGCAAAATGAAAGAAAGTCTGCCGTCATGCTAAGATTTATGGAACTTCTGGTGTTAAATTACAATTTTGATTTTTTTGTGGTATCTGGTATAAATATTCCCATTGTGTTTAGGAAATCCTATATTCAAATTATTATTAAATATGAGATTATGGATCTTTGTTCAAAATTGTTAAGACATGAAATGTCTAAATGAATTTCAAAGGACTTTGAAATTAATCAATTTAGTCTCTATAAAATTAAGAACAGACAAAAAGTTTCCTGTAGTATATATACCAAGTTAGATAGGCATACCAATACACACACACCTTACCACCCCTGGCCCCATACACACTTATGTGACGAGATCCTGAAAAGAGATACACTTATAAAGGCATAAAGATGTGTGCAGATAATCACAGTCAAACCAAAGAGAAGAGTTGAGGTAGTTTTTCAAGTATTTGGGTCAGAAAAACACACATTTACCTCAGATACTTGGATAATTGCCTCTATTTTCCACTTGTGTTGTCCAAGAAAGTTTGCCACAGAGACAGACTAAAGATTCCATCTCATCAGCCCTCACAGGACTGAGACAGGAAAATGGCCCTTGCTGCCCACACTGGCTGGAACAATGACGGACTGGGCGCCATTCTGAGGCATAATGACCCTACTTGGCACTAAACCACAGTGATACATCTATTAGTAGTGAAAGCCTGCCCGGAACTTAAGCGTTCTCCTTTCCTTTGAGATCTACAGATTCAAAAGCTCCTCGGGGGCAGTTCTCCATAACTGTTACATGCTAATACTGAAGTAATGAGTGGGAATGTGTATCTGTTTTTAACAAATACAGAATTTAGAAAGCAGCTTTGTTCGAAAGTACACTGGGATGATGCACGTGAGCTAAGAGTTAGCATGTTGTAGGACAACCTTGAATCCACTTCATTTTAGAAAAGACAGAATGCACAAACGTATGAGTTGCAAGTAACCTATGCCATGCCAAGATGAGTGTCCCTGAGTGGTCTAGGATCTGTCACACTGAAGGACACACCTCAACTCCCTACCGTCTTACTGGCGGTCAACAACTAGAGCTTGAGCAGCTCCTCACGTTCCTGAGAATTTCTCCAGGAGCAAGGGACCGTTCCTGACAGGGGTATGTCAGATCGGTCTGATGTTGATGTTGTAAACAACATGGAGGGCCTCCATCTGATACGCTCTTGCATGAGCTGGCAGCCAAGGCACCTAATTAAGGAAACGGCCCTCTGTTGTGCAGCAGTTTAGGGAGACTTGCTGTGTGACTGCACAGAGTCCCCTCTTACCAGACTTAAAACCTTAGGTTTCCAAGAAGCAAACTCTGGTGATACAGCAAAATCCACCAAAACTTTATTTAAAGGCCAGGGAGTGAGGAGAGTGGTGTATGCACAGAATATATCCAAAATTAATACTTTCAGTTCTCACTGAAAAGACGTAGAAATCTCATGTGTTTAAAGTGGCAAGTGAGTTTTGCGCCCTCTGTTACCATTGATCATAAGGACAAAATTTGCAATAAGCAGTCAGCAGAAGCAAGTTTTCTTAGATATTATTTCTCAGACTTCAATAGTTACCACCAGTGGTCTAATAATCAAATTATACTTAGTTATGGGTAGGGGAAAGAGGTGGCTGGTCATTATATAAATTACATGATTTTCTCTAATAATATAGTTAATGTATGCGTACAATCATGAAAAGATCTATGCGGTATGAGGCACCAGGGTGACTCAGTCAGTTGAGTGCTCAGCTCTTTATCTTGGCTCAGGTCATGATCTCATAGTTCATGAATTTGAGCCCTACATCGGGCTCTGCTCTGCCAGTGCAGAACCTGCTAGGGATTCTCTCTCTCGCCTCTCTCTCTGCCCCAACCCCACTCACACACTCCCTTTCTCTCCATCTCAAAATAAACAAATAAACTTATAAAATTTTTAAAAAGATCTCTATAGTACAATTTAAAAGATATGACTTTTGGCATGAGGCAAATATACCTTAGAAAGCCACTTCACCGACTGACTAAGCTGCTAGTCAGTTAATCACTGTAAGCCTCAGAATACATGTTTATGGAAGAGAATAATAGTTACAGTTCACACAATGATCATGGTGATATTTTATAAATATCTTCCTTGATTTACTCCCCCCTTTGCTATTAATGTATATGTAGACATAAAAATAAATACCATACACCTCAAGACACAAGCTCCCGTGCATGACATCTAGTCCCGAGCACTGATTCGCTTTTTAGAAGCATTGCTAAATTCGCCCTCAGTATTTTTTTCTTAGTTAGAAGCCTTCAAGCACATGTTTTAGTAAGTAGACTTGTACTTCTGGAATGAAATTACAAAGGTTCTAGGAGTTTTTGTTTGTTTGTTTGCTAACATGGGGGAAGGGATCCAGGTACAGCTCTTGTTCTCTAGAAAGAACAGTCACTTGTTCTCTAGAAAGTCAGTTACTGGGGGAGGGAGGTTTGATCGGGCCAAAGCTTGTCACTTGAGCCTTCTCTCTTTTGGACTCCCATCTCCAGTGTCTAGGAGAAGATGTTTTCCTTTACTCATTAGTTCAACTTACCCATCAAGGACTCATGGCAAATGCCCAAAGTCCATGGCTTCCTGCCCCTAACCGGGCATCCACACTGTCCCTTCAGCCTTGATCTTTCCTCTTGCAGGTAAACACAGAAAAGATGGAGAGAAAAACATGGTGGATCCTTTTCTCCCCGTCTGTGCCAGCCTGCCTCCAACCTGGTGATCGTTGACACCATTTGTGTGAAAGCCTTTTTTTCTTTTTTTTTTTTTTTAACATATTATACTAGATTTTACTAATTAACTCAATTTTGTAGCTTCTGCAGTTTTCCCTTCCAATCTAGATCTTAGAGGATTTTGCCCCTTTGAAACTTCTAAACATACTTTTGAATAGGAAGATATTTAAAAATATAATTATATGGCTTCACTAATATGATAAATGGCTAGTGAACTAACCTAGTACATCTTATAATGGCCAAGTAAAATTTTTGTGTTTTTATGTTCTGTTTCTTGTTGAAATTACTTATCTCAGATATTAGCTCATTATCTGAAAAAAACTATGAAGAACTGGTGAATTATAATACAGGAGTATTGCCACTGAATGGACTGTTTGATTTAGCCAAGCAGGTAATGAACAGTGTTGTCAAATTCACTAAGGTGTCATTTTAATTAGGATGCGTGCTAAGGGGCATTACTCCAGTGTCTTTTGTGTCCTGGTGCCATGTGTGTATTCTTTGGCAAGAATGGATGAAAAGCAGCAATAAACAACTCAAGACTGTCCATGGCTCTGTAGGGTTTTTGGAACAATTCCTGGGATTGGGAAGTGAAAATGGACCGCGTACAGAGAAAATTGTCATCTCACTAGCAAGGTTTACGTGAAGGTACCAAGCCATTAACAGCATGCATGTGTATTTAATTTTATTAACTCCTACCATCAACCTTCTTGGATCTTTAATTTGGGCAGGAAATCTAAGACTGTGACTGCAAGGACTTGAGCAGAAGTGAAGGATTAAAATGAAGTGTATATAATTCTTTCTAGAGCTGCTTAAATTTCATTATTTGAAAATACTTTCATTTTTTCCCCTTTTGGTCAAAAAGACATGCTTAAAATTCTCGTCTCTTTACCAGAAATAGTTTTGCTCTTCAACAGGTTTATATTTAGGTATAAGGTATTATATAAACTTCTCATTTAGTAACTCAAGCAACCCCATCTGTTGTTGGAAGAACTCTCAGGAAAGTTTTGAGGGATATGGATATGACTCTTAAATATATATGTAGTGTTCTTTTAAAAATAATTCACTAGTCATCATAAAGGAATAAAAGTCTCTGGCTCAAGATGTTGTTAATTTCCATCTTCTTTAATTTTTTTAATTTTCTGGTCTCAATTCTTGTCACAGATGGAGCTGTCTTAGAATTTAGACTAGAGATCCAGGTCAATTGCCATTTTAATAAGACATTTAAAATTTATTAGAGATTCTCATGTACCTATAAATATCATCATGAAGACATGCACATGAATCATCATTGTGGGCATCTCCCTTCATAGATCATAATTGAAAATATACCACCCAGACTAGATGGGGATATAGTTTATTTTTATTTTTATATTTTTAATGTTTATTTACTTTTGAGACAAAGAGAGACAATGAGACCATGGGAGGGGCAGGGAGAGAGGGAGACACAGAATCTGAAGCAGGCTCCAGCCTCCGAGCTGTCAGCACAGAGCCCGATGTGGGACTTTAACTCATGGATGGTGAAATCACGACCTGAGGTGAAGTTGGACACTTAACTGACTGAGCCACCCAGGCATCCCTAGATGGGGATATAGCTTTAAAAAGCTATATTTATTTTCAAATAAAAATTTGAAAGGAAACCATATGACAACAAGTGTGCTTTTCCTGCTTCCATAAAAGGGAGAATATTCTTGTTTAAATAAACTACATCGATAATAAGTAGGGGTCATAAAGATTCATTGCTCTCCCGATAGCCTTATTCTCATTACCAATGGATCTAAGTTCACATTTCTCAGTGTTAGATGTTAAAAAAATGACCACACTCCTATTAAATGATAGGGATATTTGATATTTAGCTTTGTCTTAGTACAGTGTTAAACACTGAGAACACCCCATGACATTGAACTGTGTTTCATAGCATTATGGTAGAGCCATTGTCCTATCTAATTTTGAGATCAGAAATAGGCCTACAATAATTAAAGGACTTTAGCTGACACATTCTGGTTAAAAAAAAAAGTCACCTCTCCTAATATAACTGATATCCTTTCCGTAATGTGATTTTTTAAAGATTATTTTATTTTAAAAGGGAAGATAATTAGATCTGAAAAGATTTTGTTTCTCTCACATTCAAACTTTTCATTGAAGTTTGCTATTTTAGTAAAAATAAACCATGAACCACAGAGTATTTGCATGTGGTGTTTGCTTTAATTACTTATTGGGAATTATAGGTAGAGAATAATGCTAGATGCGTCTCACACTGGCAGCAGCTCTGGAACCTGAAGGTTTATATTAAATGTGTGTGCCACGTGGAAGGGAGTCCCAAAAGGACCAGAAGTTTTAGGTCCACTTGTTTAGAAAGTAAGTGTTTAAGAAGAAGAAAGCACATTGGTAATCAGTACTGCCTGTGTCAGCACAGACTCAAGAGATGCATGGGGTGGAGTCATGGCTGGTGTGCATCCTGTTTAATTCTGGAAAGTGCCAATTTCAAATCTTCTATCCCAATGAGACACATCAGAAAATGTATCTCAATCACTGATAAAGAAATTTGAAAATACTTTTTTCCTGGTGATTTTTCCTCAAGTGTCTGAACTCCTTTTCATAGAATGTTACTACATTCCCAAAGAAGAAATGGCCCAATTGATAAATGATCATGTTCCTGTTCAGTTTTTCCTCTGATTACCTATGAACAAGAATTGAGTGGAAGACACATCTATATTTTGTTAATACATAGGTATTTTTACCTGAAGACCCTGGTAAAATTCAAGAAAGATTAACAGTTGGCTTTATGGTGGGGATATATAGAGTATAAATTTATAGTTGGGTGATGTTTTTATCTTCATTTATGTGAGTTAACAGATCAAGCAAAGAATTTAAAAAGTTATGGTCATTGTATAACAGTTTTTGTCATTTTTTTCTAAAATATACACATGTGCCCAAGATATTCATATTGTCCCCAACAGGAAAGGTCTCCAAAGAAACCTCAATACCATTTTTTGAATTTGACTCTGATAATGCAATAATTTAAATCATTGTGCTATAGTTATTGAAAAGTTGGTCTCGTGGCAAATTGGTTGTGTTTACATCCTAGCTTTGTCATTTGCTAGATGTATGACTATGGTCATTTAATCTATCCATGTCTCTGTTTCCTCACTGGTAAAATAGCAAAAATAATGGCACCTACATCATAAGGTTATTTGTAAGAATTGTCAGATTTAGCAGTGACTTCAATATAATAAGGGCTTAGTAAAATATATTATTTTTATTAAAATAAAAATATAGGATTTTTATTCACTAACATTTTATGTAATATATATTTTATGTTGTTATAAGTTCATCCTTGTTAAAAATATATTATTTTAAAAAAATACAGACAAATCCAAGAAAACAATAGGATAGATCTGTTGGTGTTCAGGTAGATTTTGGGAGGACTTTTGCAGACAGGCATATTTGGGCTACTGGATCTAAATTTCAGATGGGTCTTTTCTCATTTCATGTGGGTTATACCCGGAAGCCCAGTCTCTTGTCCCAATCTGTACTGAGTTACAGACTAACTGTGTGTTCGGGCAATATCCCTTCTAGACTTCTGGATCATTTGGTAAATGTAAATATATTCATTTACATGCACTCTAAAATGTATGTGCTCCATAGTACATACTGAAATGAAATTACCTGCAATCAATGATCTCATAGTTAAAATATTGAGGACCTGGAGAGACGTAGGGGAAGGGGGTATTGATATGGCAAATGAGACTGCATTGAGCAACAGATAGTAGAGGACCATTCTAGCTATTTCCACAGCCCTTCTTCACTGGTTGAAAAAAAAAAAAAACCAGCCTCAGTAATTGTGTATTCCTTCTGCCTAACTTTTACGAAGAACCCACAATGTAGAAACAGCACTAACAAGGACCTTGACAGACTACTTCTTAGCCCCTATAGGTGAGATTTTTATGGAGTGTTCTCAGGCAACAATCTCTGCGAAGGATATATAAAGGCAGAGGAAAAGAACGTGAGTGAAGAACCAGAATAGTAAGAGAGGGAGTAATGCAAATAGAGAAGGAAGTACATAGTGGCAGCCTCTACCTGAAGAAGTGCAGAAAGGTAGCTCCAAGAAAAATAGTGATAGAGCAGAGCACCATGCTTCTGAGTAGGAGGAGATGGAGAGAATCAACACTGATGTTTGCACTTGTAATTTTATCCTAGGAGAATTTTGTCAGACTGTCTTTATAAAAACTAAAACCAAAAAGTGTCCTTTAAATAAATTTTTATCTTCTCCCCCAGATCTTTCTTATTTTTCTTCTTACCCTTCTTTTTCTAGCATCCTAGATATTTAATGGTAGTGAGAATAATCAAAAGGAAGTTTTGCTAGAGCTAGTCAGAGAAATATTCCTGTTCCTCCACACAGGCCCCCCGCCCCCCTGCGGTCCCGGATCTGTCATGATTAAAAACAAAAAATGGGGGTACTTTGATGGTTCAGTTGGTTAAGCATCCAACTCTTGATGTAGGCTCAGGTCATTGGGATTCTCTCTCCCTCTCTCTCCGACCCCTCTCCCACCTACATGCACTTTCTCTCTTCCTCTAAAAATAAATAAGTAAATGTTAAAAAAGAAAAGGAAAAGAAAAACAAAAGAAAATGAGACTAAAATAATTTCTCCTTTATTGTATATAAGCATTTAAAACGCATGTCAAATTCCAAAGTTCCTTTATATCTGAGCAGTGTCTCTCTTTCATTATAATTTAACTTGTCACAAATAACATTCTTAGGAACCGTTAGCTATCTGCCTGAGGACCTCTTAAGAAATTGGAAAGATATATTAGTAGGGTAATAATGAAATAAGCTACATGTTAACAGTCTGTTTGCTTATATTTTTCCTTGGCTTCAGTTCATTGCTTATACATTTCTTGAGAGTGTTTGTACAACAGTAGGAGCTTAAAGAGAGAGAAAGGAAGACGGGGAGAGAGAGAGAGAGATAGAGAAAAGCAGAGGAAGAGAGAGAGAAAGGGAGGGAGGGAGGAAGGAGAAACTCTTAGAAACATGTATTGCCTTCCCCCCCATTGATGGAATAACAAGGGTGACCAGTTCCAAATGCCTTCTTGGGTGTGTGCTGAGCAACTAGTTGCTGCATTATTTTATTTTCTACCGTAACACTTTTTTCTCCATTATGAGCAGAAAAAAAATGAACAAGTAATATCAGCTACACTTCTTTGAAAATCTTCCTTTGGGAGATGGTATGACACTGCCCTGACCTGACCTCCCCGGCTGTGCAAGTCTCTCTTGATAGACCACTCCTCGGTTTTTGCTACATCCTGATTTCTTAGCACAAACTAAGGGACTTCACATTGCCAACCTTTTCTCACCTCCAACAAAGTTATCAGAAAAACTTTATTTTAAGTGAAAACAAGTGGCAAGCGAGCAAGCTGAGAAAGAGATCATTCCCAGTAAATAATTACTCCTGCATAGCTCATACAAGAATAATAGCGATAATACTATAGCAATAATAATAGTGACGGCTTTCTATGGACCAAGTCTACCACTATATTCTTATATTCTTTAAAGATATTGTTTCAATCCTAAAAAACAATTCTATATTATGATCAATTTTTGTTATTTTTATTTTACGGATGAGAAAATGGAAACAATAAATTTTATAAACTTGCCCATGATAAATCAGGACTTAGAACTTATATATATAATATTGCAATATAATATAATATATTAGAGAGTATGGAGAGTTTTTGTGAGCACAGGAGGGGGGCAAAGGGACAAGGCGAGAGCGAATCTTAAGCAGGCTCCACGCTCAGCATGGAGTCTGACTTGATGAAGTGGGCTGGATCTCATCACAACTGTGAGATCATGACCTGAGCTGAAATCAAGAGTCAGACACTTACTCGACTGAGTCACCAGGCAAAGAGCACAGAATTTAAAGTCAAGCCTATTTTAAACTTTACAATCCCTGCCTTTAACTGTATTTTTCTCTCAGGTATTTTCCAGGAGATGTTTATAGTCACTTACTAGACAGAAAAGTCTGCTTCACATTACTAAGTAACATCACCACACCAGGGTTTTGAGAATCTCAACCGACATCTTTTCATTTGTTTTCTCAATTTCACCTCCTTAGAATGATATTCAAGGCAAATGGAAGAATGGAGCTTGTATTGTAGATGACTGCTATGTTTATAGAGCTGTCTGCAGTTCAACTGTGATGTATGCACTTATGTATACACCAAAATATTTGTTACGAACCCATTAGCAGCCACACATATATCAGCAAAAGAATGGACAAATTTAATTACAGTGTCTTGCTCAACAGTGTTGCTCTTCAGTTAATGGATGACTGAGTGAAATTATTTGGCACGTAGTATTCCAACAAATATGTTCCTAATATGCAACTCTGATCTGAACTTTTAAAATATTACTAATTTGCCACTCCAAGAACTTCAGAGAAAAACAGGAGGGAAATAATTTATACTTTAATGGTAAAAGAATGCAGTTTTTTACATTTCAGAATATTGCATGTGTTCTCTATTATGTGTCTATTTTCATTTATTCTGGATGATGTATATATGTTACTTTTAATTAACATAATGAAGTATAATTACACTGTTAGAGATGATCCATTTATAAAAGTTTATTTATATGTTATATAAACCTCCAAATAATAAAATTTACTACCATCGATAGGATGTGTCTTGTGTTATTTTAGTATTAGCAGTAATGTATTTGTGTGGATCTATCTACATATTTTCCCTGTTGGGACCAACTACAAGGAAATCGACTATATCTTTGCAAAAACTAAAACCCAACTGGGAGGGGGCGGGAAGCCATGCGGGCTAAGCATCATATTTGCTAAATAAATAGTAAGGTATTCATATTTAGCTACAAGATAAAAACAAACGTCTTTAGTACTACATTCACAGTGAAAAGCCAAAGGTATTATTTTACCGAAGTCATTATTCTGTTTAATATGCCTAATTTAGTTGGGAATGGACTCCTTTCTGGTGCAAAGAAAACAAGTGAGAGTATATTCTGAAACATCTATACAAGGATGTTATACTGAGAACCTTCTGTAGCATTGTAAGCAGTGGATGCTACTATACCACCCAACGGATGTTTTTCTCATTTTTGAAAACAGAAATTGTGATGCAAAGTATACATATCTTGTCTGCCATTATCGTGGCATTTACTGGCATTGGCAATATAGTTATTTATTTGCTGATCCATTTCATCCTTTTCAAGACCCTCAAGAAAGAGCTCTTCCAAACCCAAAAGTTATGCATCATGTGTCTGTCTTTTCTACCACCTGGCATAGTGCTCTCGATGAATAATATTGGTGCTGAGTTATGAAGCATCTGTTAAAACCTATGTTTAACATTGTTTTGTGTTTTGCATTAATAATCTTTCTGTCCTAAGACTCTTCAATATATTATTTGGTGTTTCAGAGCATTTCTAGTATATATCTGAATATATGCTACATTTTATGGAAATAGATTTATTTCTTTTAATATTATTTATCCCCATTACTATAACCAATATGAAATGTATTATCCAAAATGATACAGACTATTATTCCAAGAATTTTCTACTCCAAGTAAAATAAACTACCTATACCATTTAGGGCTATAAAAAGATTTTGTTCCATTTGGGGGAAGTACTGTGAAACATTTGACTAACTATTCTCATATCTGGACTGAATTGTGCTACCATATCTGATTTTTGCATTCAGCAAAGATTTTTTATTTTTTATTTTTTAAATAGTTTATTGTCAAATTAGTTTCCATATAACACCCAGTGCTTCTCCCCCCAAGTGCCCC
>PJEM01018827.1:0-17663 GCA_004023845.1 Helogale parvula | reverse complement strand
TTTAGCAGGTGGTGCTGGGAGAACTGGACAGCAACATGCAGAAGAATGAAACTAGACCACTTTCTTACACCATACACAAAAATTAACTCAAAATGGCTGAAGGACCTGATTGTGAGACAGGAAACCATCAAAACCCTCGAGGAGAAAGTAGGAAAAAACCTCGTTGACCTCAACCGCAGCAATTTCCTACTCGACACATCCCCAAAGGCAAGGGAAATGAAAGCAAAAATGAACTACTGGGACCTCATCAAGATAGAAAGCTTCTGCACTGCAAAGGAAGCAATCAAGAAAACTAATAGGCAACCAACGGAATGGGAAAAGATAGTTGCAAATGACATATCAGACAAAGGGCTAGTATCCAAAATCTACAAGGAACTCACCAAACTCCACATCTAAAAAACAAATAACCCAGTGAAGAAATGGGCAGAAGACATGAACAGATACTTCTCCAAAGAGGACATCCAGATGGCCAATAGACACATGAAATGATGCTCAACACCACCCATCATCAGGGAAACACAAATCAAAACAACACTGAGATACCACCTCACGCCAGTCAGAGTGGCTAAAATGAACAAATCAAGAGACTATAGATGCTGGCGAGGGTGTGGAGAGATGGGCACCCCCCTGCACTGTTGGTGGAAATGTAAACTGTTGCAGCTGCTCTGGAAAACAGTGTGGAGGTTCCTCAAAAAGCTATCCATAGAACTCCCTCATGACCCAGCAATAGCACTGCTAGCGATTTACCCAAGGGATACAGAAGTGCTGATGCATAGGAGCACATGTACCCCAAAGTTCATAGCAGCAATGTCAACAACAGCCAAATCATGTAAAGAGCCCAAATGTCCATCACCTGATGAATGGATCAAGAAGATGTGGTATATATATACAATGGAGTATTACCTGGCAACGAAAAAAAATGAAATCTGGCCATTTGTAGGAAAGTGGATGGACCTCGAGGGTGTCATGCTAAGTGAGATAAGTCAGGCAGAGAAGGACAGATACCATATGTTTGCACTCATAGGTCTAACAGGAGAACAGGAGAAACCTAATGGAGGACCAGGGGGAGGAAAAGAGGGAAAGAGAGTTGGGGAGAGAGAGAGAGATGCAAAACTTGAGAGACTATTGAATACTGAAAATGAACTGAGGGTTGAAGGGGAAGGGGGAGGGGGGGAAAAGAGGTGGTGGTGATGGAGGAGGGCACTTGTGGGGAAGAGCACTGGGTGTTGTATGGAAACCAATCTGACAATAAACTGTTTTTAAAAAAAGATAAAAATCTCTCTTTATACATCTTTCTCTAATTTCGTTTAGCATAATACACTCTAGTTCCTTCCAGCCTATAGCAAATGACAAGATTTCATTCCTTTTGATCACCAAGTAATATCAATTGGATACATACCACCTATTCTTCATCCATTCATCAGCTGAGGGACATTTGGGCTCTTTCCATGCTTTGGGTATTGTCTATAGTGCTGCTATAAACATTGGGGGTACATGTGCCCTTTTGAATCAGCACTCCTGTGTCCTTTGGATAAAACCTAGTAGTGCATTTGCTGGGTTGTAGGGTGGTTCTATTTTCAGTTTTTTTAGGAACATTCAGACTGGTTTTGAGAGTGGCTGCAGCAGTTTTGCATTCCCACCAACAGTGCTAATGGGTTCCTCTTTCTCCACATTCTTGTCAATGTCTGCGGTTGCCTGAGTTTTAATTGTAGCCATTCTGACAGGTGTGAGATGGTATCTCAGTATGGTTTTGATTTTCCTATCATTTATTTTTATTTAATATCTAATTTTACTTTTCATTTTCTTAGTTGTCATTTAGAGCTATTGTCAGTATCCTAAAATCTAACATCATTTTCTGTCAGTTGGCTATTTGACCAAAGAAAAGAATAGCAGAGAAGGAATTTATTAAGTCAGTCAAGGTTTCCTGCACAGTTTGATGAATGGCTACTTACTTCAGCTAGTTCAGGAAAGAGTCTGATAATATTCGATGCAGAGACCACAATAAAATGAAAAAGGCTTTAGTATATGTGAATTTTAAATCCGTGCTGCTCCTTAATTTATTATTTATACATATTATGTGTTAAATTACATATACGTATGTTTCTGTTTGTGTATGTGTGTGTGTATTTATCATTAATTTATTGTAACTGTCTTCCTTACTGAATGTTGAGTTCAAGTTGAGGCAGCAACTTTTATTTTTTGTTATTTAAAAAAAATTTAAGTTTATTTATTTATTTTGAGAGAGAGAAAGAGCATGCAGGGGAGGGGCCCAGAGAGAGGGAGTCAGTAAATCCCAAGCAGTCTCCGTGCTATCAGTGCAGAGCCCCATGCAGAGCTGTCTCATGAACCATGAGATTATGACCTGAGCTGAGATCACCAGTCGGATGCCTAACGGCCAGCCACTCAGGCACCCTGAAACAGCAACTTTCAGGGAAAAATAAAACGAAGTTTCCTTCCATTTCTTTGAATTCTGACTTGTCTCAAGAATCTATTTTTGGAAGTTATATTCATTTGTGTGTGTTTTTTATTCTTCTCCAAATTGGCAAGGAAGTCAAGGCAGCAACTGTGAGGTATTCTGTGCCTGAGAACTCTCCCTAGTTGTCAGCCGTGGGAAGCTGACTGGCAGGTGCCGTCTCTCACCTCACAGTCATTTCATTTCCCTTCTTCCTACTTCTGCCAACCTTGCACTGGCAACAGCCATTTCAATAGTGGAGAAAGAAAAGCAGAGAAGAAACAGAGAGGGAAGTTCATTTCCTGGCTTGTTAGTCTTGTTGATAAAACTGTTTGGGGGAAGTGCACTAGAATTAGTAGTGATTAATCCTACTTTATAATCTTAACCGGCATTTTGGTCATCCGTCTCATCTGTTAAGTTGGGCATCAATACAAGTTCAACAAATAAAATGTTAAGGTACATTAGAAGTTTCTTCTTTTGCTTATGTCAGAAACTACCAACTAGACAGTTTAATATATTTTCTTTTAACTTAATTTTGAAAGAAATGTATAAAAAACTAGTATTTTCTAGCAACACTGATTTTTAACTTTTTACAATGGTTCAGATTAATTCTCATTATTCATATGTTGATTTATTAATTATTAATAAATTATTTATCACATCGTTTAATGAGATCTGAATTGTTTGGGGTATAATCAGAGATGACTAGTCCATGGAAATTTGGGAACTGCCACCTTTTCCGAGTGGGTAAGGGAAATGAGCCTCTTGCTCTAAGTTATGTTCTCTGTTCTTTTTCTTTCTTTATCTTTTCCTAAAGCTCAATTTGTGCTTATACATTTCCAGGACACTGCAAAATCAATAAACAGAGGAGGGAATATAGTTAATAATGATATTTTCCTATCCTACATAAGTCAGCCACCTTCTTTTATGGATGTTTTTTCATTGTATTAACTCATTTTTCTGGCAGGGAGTCAACATAATCAATAAGTATATATAGGCTGGAATTATATTCTTCTGTTGATGTTTACATTCCTCTCAGATGGCTATGTGCAGCTCTGTAAGCTTGTAACACATCTTTAAATAAGCTCTTAATCATTTTCTATGGCTACGCACATTAAAAAAATACAACTCAAATGAGGATTTTTATCATTTCCCATTCCATTCCCTATACAGGTTGAGGTGCGCATTTTCTGGTTTGCAAACTATCATAAGGCTTTAGATCTTATTTATCTATAATGGGAAATACATGTAAGAATATGATTTTAAAGGAAATAAATAAGTTTTAAAAGACACGGTTGAAATTATTTTGATACACTGGGATGGTGTCAGTGACCATTTCGCAGAGTTTGAACCATAGTAGACACCAGAAGAAAACAATGTAGACAGAGTAATATTAGGTAATGAAAAATAATATACCTAGGAGATGGAGGGATGCCTGGGTGGCTCAGCTGGTTGAGCATTCGACTTCAGCTCGAGTCATATTCTCAGGATTCATGGATTCGAGCCCTGTATCAGACTCTGTGCTGACAGCTAGCTCAGAGCTTGGAGCCTATATTCAGATTCTGTGTCTCCCTCTCTCTCTGACCCTCCCCTGCTCACACTGTCTCTCTCTCTCTCAAAATTAAATTTAAAAAATTAAAAAAAGAAAATGGAAAAAGGTTAGATTATAAACATTAACAAAGGGAGTTCATCACATTTAAGTGATCAATTTGTGTGTGTTATAGAAATCCTTAAGATTAAAAAAATGAAAACTGGCTGGCTCAACAATGTAACCTTGGAAAATACGTGAAGTACAGTGCCATTTAAATAAATATAAACATACAGTGAGTGAGATAATTTATTATTTTGACTTATGCTTAATATACATCATGAAATGTTTAATGACAATTTAAATCCAAATCACAATGTAAATGAAATAATATACTATCTTTAATATTCAATTTTGTTTTCTCATTTGCCATCATTAGTCTATTGTCCCTGAATTGCAGATCTGATCTACTGAATTATGCTTTCTTGTACTTGAGGCTAAGAACTTTACAAATACTAATTCTTGGCCAGTTGGCCTTCTATTATGTTTTGCCAGTGACGAGCACGGGGGACATATTGGAAGCAGGGGCATTTCTGTTTTCTTACTGCAAGTGCACCTTTACCTGGGCTTCAGCGATTCCTCACAGCTTCTGGCTTCTCTCTGGAACACTCACAACCAGACCCTTGGGCCCACGAGGTGCCAGTGATGATTAGGTCATAGAATGCTAATCACCCTGAACTCCAGCACCTTTGTTTCCCAGCCCTATGGGTGGAAGCTGCTTTCTGAAGTTAATAATTCTGGGTATAATAAAACCCAGAAAGTAAGAGCCTCTTTGCTCTTTAACTTTCACATACTTATGGAAAACTATCCCTATCTTAAATGCCTTCTTTCTATTCAGATATCTAGTGTGATTTTTGTCTCTAGACTAGACATTAAGAATCATGTTTTTATGGTCTGACTCCCCCATATTCTTATTTATTTATTTATTTACTTACTTACTTAATTTTGGGCAGGCTTCACGTCCAGTGTGGAGCCCATAGTGAAGTCTGAACTTGTGACCCTGAGATCAAGACCTGAGCTAAGATCAAGAGTCAGACACTTAACCAACTGAGCCATCACGGTACTCCTGACTTTCCTATAATCTTTTTTAATGTTTATTTATTTATTTATTTTGAGAGAGAGAGAGAGACTAAGTGCACAAGTGAGAAAGGGAGAGAGGGAGAGAAAGAGAATTCCAAACAAACTAAATGCTCAGTGTGGAGTCCAACATGGGGCTCTTTCTCACAACTGGGAGATCATGACCGGAGCTGAAATCAAAAGCTGGAAACCTAACCTACTGAGCCACCCAGGCCCCTCTCCCCTATATTCTTTATGTTTAGTTTTCTTTCCTTCCTGCCTTCCTGCCTGCCTCCCTTCCTTCCTTCCTTTCTTTTCTTTCTTCTCTTTCTTTCTCTGTCTTTCTTTCACACGAGATAATCAGAATTGAATTAAACATAATCATTTATTCTTTATATAGTGTCACCAATGGTCCATTTATACTCTGTTTTCGTTTAGTTGAACTTTTAATTTAATTATTTTCAATAATGTAGTTAGCACCAAAGAAAAAGTAGTACAATGGAGTGGGGACATGGCTGGTATTTTCAGTGAATGGTAACAGGTCAGTTTCTTTATGTGAGGAAAAATATATCTTGATTATTACCTCATACATAATGAGAGATAAGTCTAAAGTGAAAGGAAATATTTCAAATAAATCATAGTAAATTATTATGAGTTTAGAGAATAAAAATATTTCTTCAACAAGAAAGAAAGATCAATAACTATAAAAGAAAATGTATCAAATTGGTTTATAGTAAAAAACAAGATATTTGATTGGTAAAAACACCACTAAAAGTATAAACAGACAGCAAATGGAGTGTAACCAAGTATTTGCAATATATATGTGACAAAAGATTCTATATCTAGATACAGGAAGAGAAATGATTAAAAAAAGAAACTCTAAAGAAAAATGGCAGAAAACTTGCATATGCATTTCACAAGACTATATCAAATTAACAATAAATGTATGTAAAGAAAAGTAAACCTGTTGGCACAGATATGGAGTATGACAGTGATGATAGTGGCACATGATAGTTTGAGTTGCTATAACAATTTAGGGGAACAATTTGTAAGTATCTACTAACGTTGAACATATGCAGACCTTATGCTCCAACAATCACTCTTCTAGGTATATGCTCGCCACATACACATGCACACACGTTTACCAAAAATATAATAGCATTGTTTGTACAGCCATTATTGTGATAGTCTCAAAAGATAAAGTTTGATGTATTCTAGCCAAAACTAATCTATGATGTTAGCAATTAGGATAAATGGTTACCCTGGATGAGAGTACAAGGTATTGACTGAGAGAATGCAGACGGGCGATTTCTAGCTTACTCTTAATGCTCTCCTTTTTTTTTTTATCTGAATGCCAGTTAAAACAGTGTGGTTAGTTTATAAAAAGTCACTGGGATATCCATTTGTGAAGAATGTACTTTTTTATAAAAATTTTACACTTCAGTACAAAGTTGAAGGAAATAAAGAAAGCTAGGACTGGGCAAACCTCTTCTGACCTTATGCATTTTCCCAACCTATCGCCTCTCACCAGCAGAGGCGTTGGTCATCCAGAATCCCATGCCATTATTCCTTTTCATGGAGCTTTCTTTGCATATCTACGCACTCCAAAAACGTCCTGTTAGGAACACATAGGATTATTGTTGCTAACTTCGTAACAGGATACTATGCTGTGTGTGGAATGGTTGTTGAGATTCACTTTTTCTCCCAAAGAGTTTATTTAGAGTAAACTTTGAGTACCAAAACTGACACTCAGCAGTGTCACTGTGTGCATGTGTGTGTATGTGCTTATATAAACACATGAGTTTGCCTAATATTTAGATATAGGAACAATTAAGGTCAGTCTCTCTGTTTCGCTATCTGATTCCTCATGTGTATTGTTCAACAAAACTGTTAGAAAACTGGCTCCTCACTTAGGAAATGTGATATACTTTTCATCTAATTTCTGTTCAAATCTAGCTACATATTAATATCAGTTTAAACAGTAGTTTCTGAAATAAAAAATCTTTTTAGTTTCTCATTTTTATTAACATTACTTTTTTTGGATACTCTCTTTTTATTAACAGGAAGAGTTAACTCTAACTATTACCATTTGGGTGTGATAAAGCTGTTAATTAGCCCTTTGTCTTACTATTATTAACATTAATTTGGCATCACACATACTAATAAACACAGGCAGAATAAATATTCACTTGCTAGGTCATAATACTCAGGATTTTATTGATTATAATCACTAAATTCATTGAGGGACATTATTTGACTTATGGTTTATATGAATTCAAGCAATAGCAAATATGCTAAATTGAATTTTAGACTCCACAAAAATTAAAACTGCTTTCTTAATTTTAGTGACAAATAGTGCAGCATTTTATTTCTATGAGTGCATACTGGTGGCATGTTCTAAGCATGATTTCTGAGTAATAAATGCAACATTTCTGTTATTACCTTTTTAGTCACATGAGGATAAAAATAGGCTATAATCATCATTAAAGTGAAATATATCTATTTCTTAGAAAAGAAGAGGAATAGTGAAATAAGAAGTGAATATGAAGAATAATACAGAGTGAAATATAAAATTCACAGATGGGAAAGTCATATATTTTAATCTGCCCTTGACATAATAGATCCTGAACAAGGGCCTTAGCATCATAGAAAATTTATTTATTCCTAGGAGTAACATTTTCAAGGCTGGTTGGAGATGGAAATATTTTTATTTGTTAGGAAATAGTGCTCCTTAGAAGACTTTTTTTACTTCTAAGCACACCTGCAGAAGATGAAAACATATTTATCCCTGTGGGAGTTTGTCTGGAATCGTATAATTCATGAAGAAATGCCTGAGTGAAACATAGTTTATTTCACACACCTTCATTTTTATATTAAATTTGAAGTGGAAAAAAAGCTCTTCATAATTAAACACATGTATGGCTTCATTTTGTCAATACAACCTTTCTATATCTAAGGGAACAAAAAACTCTAAAATTGCTATAAAGAAAAGGTTTTAATCTTAAACTCATTCAAATCTGTATCAGCAAGTAGGCAAGACTCCTATTTATGTGTGTTCTTTTAAGAAATTCTTATTAAGCCCTTCCTAAAAATTCATATCAAATAGTTTACTTAAGAATAAAGATAAGAAATTCTACTGGGTTTGGTAAAGCTTTTCCTAAACAGATTTTTCCTTCCACCATTTTTGTATCCTGTTAATAGTTAGTTTTTTTAACAAATGGGAAAATTATTAAAATATGTTTCTTTGAATCATGGTCCAATTTTCTTCAAGCACACAGAGATTATTCCAAGATATGTGATTTGAAGTGTAGCCAGAGCCCTGCTTTCTAATGTATTTGGTTTAAGAGTCTCATTTATTTCAATGGAGTCAAGTCTTTAAATTACAGCTCTTTTTTAGAATGATGATAACATGTGGCATAACAGTTCATTAATTAACATTTTGTCGTGTTAACCTATGGTCACTTTTTATAACAGTCTATTTTAACTCCTGGATGGCAACTCTGGAGATAACTTGACATGAATCCTGGAAGGACACTCTGTTCAGGATGCTGAAGCAAGACGAAGGATCACGTTGACAAACCAGACTTACAAGAAGAAGATTGAAGTGATCATAGGGGATAGAATGAGCAAGGAGAGGTCTGGGACCATAACCATAGCCTGGTCCTTCCTTGCCTCATTAGAATGCTCTCTGACTCAGATTTACATAAGAAAATTATAAGTAACTATGTGGCTAGGACACATTTTAGCATGAAATAACTTTATTTCATACTCAGATTAATTCTATAACTGGTATGACATTTTTAGTAAAGCCATGCCCTATAAACTCATAATTTCCAGGTTTGTTTAAAATAAGCAATCCTAGACAGACTAGGTACACCCTGTTAAATGAATTACATACCTAAGGCCCCCCTGCCTAATAAATGCTCCTACTTAGTTTTCAGGGCAGTCTGCCTTTGAAGGCTTACAAGGAGTTGAAGGGCTTCCTTATTTCTTTGGAGCACCTGTCCTTGTAAAAGGGAGAATGGATAGAATGCCCATTGCTCATCATTGTCTCCCAAACATTATCAGATGGAAAAGAGAATCAGTTGAAGTAACAGAAGTTGGTGATAAAAATAAACAGGTTGTCCAGCAGATAAAACACCAAAGTGAGACACAAGGATTTGGGAAAGAGAAAGGAAGTCATATTTGAAAGTATTTGCCTATTTCACAAAAATATCTAAATCTACCCCAATATCTGTATATAAATACTTAAGATACTATCACCCCTCTGTGAAGAGCTTTTTCAGTGTTAGGTTTTGTTTTCACTGTTGAAATAGCCCCATTTTGCTGTGTTGTTTTCTTGATGAATACTACTTAGGGTTTCAAATTCTCTACCAGGGTACTAAAAATATAAAGGAGACGCTGTGCAAATTAATAAGTTTTATTATATTTGCCAGGTTAGTAGCCACTAAAATAATTGAGGACATCCTGCTATCACTTCCTTGAGAAAAATATATATTGATCTTTATCCTTTAAAAAGTAATGCAAATTAAACACAAAATGATACAGATATAAAATATAAGGTATACCTATGTTAACATACTTTGTGTGGGTGGGTATCCTACGATGTTAAAATCTTATCACAGTAAAATTAAAGCAATGTAGGAATAGCATTCTCAAGTGTGTCATTGCTCATATCATCCCTAAGAGCAAATTTATGATGTCTGAAAGAGAAAATAGTTTTCAAATGATAGGTCTGTATAAGTAGACTATCTAAATACATTTTCACCACGATCCAAATTCTTCCCTGAAATAGATGCCAAATATAAAACATCTCTCTTTCTCAATAATGTATCGGAAATGTGTTATTAAATGTCAGGAAATTAGGGAAATCTCTATTGGAAATCTTGAAAAGCAGGAACAAGAAGAAATACTTTTTATTTGTAACCAGCTCACAATATAATAATGTACGTTTTATATATTCAATAGATTTTGTTAAGTAATAAATGTTTTGCCATTGTCCATTAAGAGTTACACGGTCTCTAACTTGTGATAAGCCTTATGTTGGATTCAGTTGAGAATAAATTGAAGAATATATAAAAAAAACTGCAATTCAGATAGCCTCCTTGACTATTATGTCTAGGGTGGGGATGTAATTGTTCATATAGGTCTGATGTTTTTATGTAAAGTATTTCTAAATATTTCCTTCTCATGATAATTTATCAGACTGCAACTGGTCACATATTCTTTCTTAATCTTACTGTTTCCCATAAACTTGATATTTGCTGAAAAACCAGATCTTATTATAATCCAGAAAAATAAAATCTATGGTTCAATCTCAAATGCCAAGTGTTGAAACACAAGATAAATAAGCAAGAGGAGAGCTCAACATTTTGTGAAGGAATTTTAAAAAACATGACAAAAATAAAACATATCTCAGATTTAAAATGCCATGCCACCTTTCTTTATGGGTGAAAGTAAAGTGGGAGTAATACCCTTATAATTACTTTAATTATACTTTATTTGGTAAGACTATCAGATAATAATTTGAGCAAATAGCCAAACATGTCTCAGTAATTGACATTGATTAATAACAATGCTGAAGGAGGGAATAATGAAAGCATAATAAGTAATTCACATCAAAAATAGATACGTAGAATTAATAATACATGTATAATGATAATGACAGAAGTTCTTATAAATTCCTTCTTCTCAGGCTAAAAATAAATAAGTGCTGAGATTTATGGAAAGATAGCACAGTAGGAGGACCAGTAATATAATAATAGTAGGAGACTTTAACATACCACTTACAGCAATGGATAGATCATTCAGACTGACAATCAATAAAAAATAGGGCTTTGAATGACACATCGTACCAGATAACAAATATATTCAGAACATTCCATCCAAAACCAAGAGAATATACATTCTTTCCAAATGCATATGGAAAATTCTCCAGGATAGATCATGTATTAGGCCACAAAACAAGTCACAATAAATTCAAAAAGATTGAAATTATGTCATACATCTTTACCAACAACAATGGCATGAAACTAGAAATCAAGCACAAGAAAAAATCTGGAAAGAACACAAATACATGGAGGTGAAACAACATGCTACTAAACAATGAGTGGATCAATCATGAAACTAAAGGTGAAATGAAAAAAAATGGAGATAAATGAAAATGAATGATACCAGTCCAAATTATACCAGTCTTTGGGATGCAGCAAAGGCTGTTCTAAAGGGAAGTTTGTAGCAATACAGGTCTACATCAGGAAGCAAGTAAAATCTCAAATAAACAACATAGTTTTGTAACTAAAGAAACTAGAAAAAGAATAATCCAAGCCTAAAGGAAGAAGAAAGAAAATCATAAAAATTAGAGCAGAAATAAATAAATTAGGGATCAAAACAATTTAAAAAAAAAGCAGTAGAAACATTAAATTACCAAACTGGAACAGAAAGAAATAGGAACGTTGAACACACCAATAACTAGAAATTGAATCAGTAATAAGAATACTCCCAACAAACAAAATTCTAGGACTAGATGGTTTCACAGATGGATTCTATCAAAACTTTAAAGGACATTTAATACCTATTCTCCTCAAACTATTCCAAAATATAAAAGAGAAAGGAAAGCTTCCAAATTCATTCTAAAAGGCCAGCATTACCCTGATGTTTAAACTAAAGGAACTAATAAAGAAGAAAACTAATGTCTCTGATGAACATAGATACAAAAATTCTCAACAAAATATTAGCAAACCAAATCCAACAATACATCAGAAAAATCTTTCACCACAATCAAGTGGTGATAAATCACATTAACAAGAAAAAAGTTAAAAAACATGTGGTTATCTCAATGGATGCAAAAAAAAAAATTTGACAAAGTAGAACACCCATCAATGATAAAAATAAAGTGAACAAAAACCTCAGCAAAGTAGATGTAGGGGAAACATAGCTGAACATAATTAAAGCCACGGATGAAAGACCCACAGCAAACATCATACTGAATGACAAAAAGCTGAGAGCTTTTTCTTTAAATAGGGAATCAGACAAAGATGTCCAGACTCTTCATTTTATTTAATATAGTACTGGAGGTCCTAGCCACAGCATCAGACAACAAGAAAAAGAAATAAAAGACATCCAAATTGGTAATGAAGAAGTAAAACTCATTATTTACAGATGACAGGATACTATATATGGAATACCCTAAATGACTAAAACTGATAGATTAATTTAATAAAGTCACAGGATACAAAATTAATGTACAGAAATCTGTTGCATTTCTATATACTAATATGGGAGTAGCAGAAAGAGAAGTTAAGAAAACAACCCCATCTACAATTGCACCAAAAATTAAAAAAAAAAAAAAAACACAAAACTTTGGAACAAATTTAGCCAAAGAAGTAAGTAAAAGACCTATACTCTGAAAAACCATAAAACACTAACAAAAGAAAGTGAAGATGACACACTTGGAAACATATTTCATGCTCATGGATACAAAGAAGAGATATTGTTAAAATGTCCATATTACCCAAAGCAATCTACAGATTTAATGCAATCTCTATCAAAATGCCACCAGCATTTTTCACAGACCTAGAATAAATAGTCCTAAAATTTTCATGGAATTACAAAGACCCCAAATAACCAAAGCAAACTTGAAAAAGAAGAACAAAGCTACAAGTATCACAATTCCAGGTTTCAAGATACAATACAAAGTTGTAGTAATCAAAACAGGATGGTACTGTCACACAAAGAGACACATAGACCAATAGAACAGAATAGAGTCCAGAAATAAACCCACATATATATGGTCAAACAACATATGACAAAGGAAGAAAGAATATACACTGGGCAATAGACAATCTTTTCAATAAATGGTTTTGGGAAAACTGGACAGCTATAAGCAAAAGAATGAAACCAGACCACTTTCTTAATCTACACACCAAAATAAACTTAAAGTAAATTAGAAGCAAATGTGAGACCTTAAACCATAAACTTCCTAAAAGAAAACATAAGCAATATTTCCTTGATATTAGCCAGACAAATGGCCAATATTTTTCTAGATATGTCTCCTTTAGCAAGGGAAACAAAAGCAAAATGAAACTATTAAGACTACATTAAATTAAAAAGCTTTGGCACAGTGAAGGAAACCACCAACAAAACAAAAAGGTAATCTATTGAATGGGAGAAGATATTTGCAAATGATAAATCTGAAACGGGGTTAATATCCAAAGTACATAAAGACTTTATACAACTCAACACCAAAAAACCAAAAATAATCCAATAAAAAATGGGCAGTTTATGGTATGAAGCTCCATGTCAGATTCTGAGCTGACAGCATGGACTGCTTAGGAGTCTCTCTCTCTTTTCTCTGTCCTGGTCGGTTTCTCTCTCTCTCTCTCTCTCTCTCTCTCTCTCTCTCTCTCTCTCTCTCTCTCTCTCTCTCAAAATGAACATTTAAAAGAATGTCAATGTCCTAGATGTAATTTTATTTCTTTATTTTTATTTTAGGTTTTTAACTAAATTCTAGCTAACATCCCAGATGTAATTTTATAACATTTAAAAAATTTTTAAGTTTAATTATTTGAGAAAGAAAATATGAGTGGGGGAGGGGTAGAAAGAGTGGAGAGAGAAAAGTTTAAGCAAGCTCTGCACTGTCAGTGAAGAGCCCAATGCAGGGCTTGAACTCAGGAACTTCAAGATGATGACCAGAGCTGAAGTTAGGCACTCAATGCTCTGACCACCCCGGCACCATATCCCAGATGTAATTTTTAATGGAAAATAAAAAGTAGATCAAAATCCATTTATAAGTTTATTTTTAAAAAATGACAGAATCTTTTTAGACAAAATGGAAAGGGGGAAATTGGTTAGAAGAATTATCTAGATCTTTCATGTCAAGTTATAAATAGCTACTAAACTATTTTAATGTATTTCCAGTATAAAACTACTATAAATGTTAATATATTTTAAATAAAGAAAATAATATGTAAAAGATCTATAGGAATTATACAGATTTATACATCATTCACAATAAAAATAAAAAAGAATATTACTCTGGATTCTATTTTATTTTTTGTAATTTTTTAAAATGTTTATTTTTGAGACAGAGAGAGAGAGAGAGAACATGAGTAGGGGAGGGGTAGAGAGAGACACACACACAGAACTGGAAGCAGGCTCCAGGCTCTGAGCTGTCAGCACAGAGCCCGACATGCGACTCAAACTCACAAACTGTGAGATCATGACCTGAGCCAAAGGTGGAGGCTTAACCAACTGAGTCACCCAGGTGCCGCATGGATTCTATTTTAATGAATTTCATATAAAACTATGTAGATATATAATTTCATGTCCAAAATTTAGAATTTTTAAGCTATTCTTAGGCTAAATTTTTATCTATATCTGATAAATTATCTTCAATCACTTTTCATTGTTTAATGTAGTCATATAATGGAGTCTTTTGGAACACTGTAAATATATTTCTTTATTACCATTTTTCACGTTGGTTTTTTATTACAATGTAAGATTAGAGGAATTAGAATATTTAACTAATGTAATTTAACTAGTGTTTATACACCAATTTGGAGGATATTTTTGGATGATATTAACATTTAAATCCATGAACTTTTGTTAAATCAGATTGCTGTCCCTAACATGAGTGGACCTCATTTAATCAGGTGAAGACCTTAATAGAAAAACAAACAAACAAACAAACAAACAACCTCCCTGAGCAAGTGAGACTCCCCTAGCAGACTTCTTTAGTATAGAAACTGAGCCATCAATTCCCCTGGGTCTCTAGGCTGCTGGCCCATTCTACAGATTTGGACTTGCCAGCCTCCATAATCAAATGAGCCAATTACTTATGTAAATTTATTTGTATATATTCATATAAACATATCCTATTGGTTCTCCAGTTTCTCTGGAGAAACTGATTAATACATCTAGTTTAAAATTGAGTTATTAAGCTATTGATAAAAGTTAGGAAATTATCACAGTGATTTTCATATAATTATCTTATATCTCATTTTAATCTCATTTTTATACTAATATTATATTCCAAATAGATATTCCTACAAAACTAAATTAGGATTTAGTGCAAGGATATTCTAACATTCTTTCATTTGTCATGGGGATGCTCCTCAATAAAAATATATCTAATATGCATGTGTTGACTAGAGTCAAATAAAAGGGGACAATGTCAGGGAATTAAAAATATCTCAGATATTGCTTTTAGCCTTCTCCTTTATTACCTTTCCCTAAGACTGGATATAGATCTCTTAATGAAATTAATAAAGCTGTTAACTTAATTAAAATATATATTTTTAATGTGTATAGTGTTTTATCCATTTGGTCTCACTAGTTCATTTCTTAAATAAAATTGTAAATTATATTTGTATAACTTCAGGAATCTCATTATAAGCTAAATCTAAAATTGAATCTGATGAACTCATAAGGAACCAGAATACTGGTCTCCTGTGATAGTCTTTGAAGACAAATAATATGATAAATTAATATATATTAATCAATCAATTAATTAAAAATGAAACATCCCTTGGGGTACCTGGGTGGCTCAGTTGGTTAAGCATCCAACTCAGTTTCAGCTCAAGTCATGATCTTGCAGTTTCATGAGTTCAAGCCCTTCAATGGGTTCTGTGCTGGCATCAGGGAGCCTGCTTGGGATTCTCTGTCTCCTTCTCTCTCTACCCCTCCCCCACTTGCACTGTCTCTATCTCCCTCAGAATAAATAAACTTAAAAAAAAAGAAAACATCCTTTTGTCTTATAAGTAGAACCAATGGTATATTAGGAACTCTGACACTACATATATGTAACAAATATATATATATACAAATCAAACTGTTCAAAAACTCTCTGAGAGTGGTACTCAGCAATTTCTGTTTTTAAAAGTCTTCTGGGTGATTCTGATGCATGCTAAAATTTACAAAACATTGGCTATTACAATCATTAAAAATAAAACAATGAGTTATCTGAGAAGTGATGATTGGAATTATAAATTAAATTATAAAAATATAATGGAAATATATGAAAATATGGATATATAAAGGGAATACTATTTTTATATGAACATATAAAAAATAATCAATGAATCCAACAGAAGGCAAGTAAAGATAAAAAGAAGGAACATGAAAAGATACAAATTCAAAACACTTAATAAGAGGATAGGTATAAACATTATCATATTGATAATCAGTTCAAAGTAAATTACCTAAATCTTCTAATTATAAGACAGAGGTTGTAAAACTGGATAAAATGACAAAATTCAATTTAATGGTGCTTGGAAGAATATTACTATTAAAATAAGCATAAATATTTATTGATTATAATATATAGCATATAAATATAAGATACATTTTGAAATATAAGAAGAATATTGTGAGTTAAAAGCAAAACGCATGGGGAAAAAGAGACCTACTGCAAAAATGCTAATCAAAAGTACCTGCAGTGACTAAGTTAACATCAGATAAGGCAGATTTCAGAACAATGAATACTATAGTGAGTAAAGAAGGACATTACATGATAATGGTGTCAATTAAGTAAGAAGACAGCAGTTTTAAACGTGTATGCACTTGGTAACAGAACTTCAAAATACTTGAGGCAATAATTTGTAAGTTATATGAAGAAACAGACAAGACCATAAGCAGAATTGGAGAGTTTATCACTCTTCTTTCAATATTAAATATGTAGATAGGAAATCAGAAAGCATATAGACTACTTGATCAATGCTACCAAATAACTTCACTTAATTTGTACCGGACCTAGATGACTGAGGAGTGAAATACACATTTCTTTCCAGTGCACATAAAACATTCACTAAATTAGAATCCTTGGCCATAAAAATATGCTAAATAAATTTTTAAGGACTATTACCATACAAAGTATATTCTCAGACTATAGTGAAATTTAATTTAATATGACTGGAGGATATCTGGAAATTTTTCCAACTACTTGGAGACTAAACAATGCTCTCCTAAATAACCTAAGGTAAAAAGAAATCTGAAACAAAATTTAGAAACATTTTTAACTTAATAAAACTAAGAACCTAACACATCAAAATTTGGAGAAAATAACAAAAGCAGTGCTTACAAGGAAATGGATATATATCACAAAATACTTTTGTTGGAGAAGAAGAAAGTTTTTGAATCAATAATCTAAGCTTCTACTTAAGAAACCAGGGTGGAGAGGAGCCAAGATGGCGGAGAGGAAGGGAGCTCTGTAAACTTCATCTGCCCCATCGATCAAACTGAGAAGGACACTGCTCTCATCTGCAAGAGCAGAAGGAGAAAATACGGACTCCAGAAGGAAGAGAACCTGAAGGATACCTGAGTGAGTGAGTGCGAACTGGGGAGATTGGAAAACGGGCCAGCCGGAGACGGCGAGGGGAGGTGGCAGCCCCAGCCCACCGCGGGGGAAGCGCGCGGAGCCCGAGAGACAGAGAGACTGAACACGCTCATAGTACTGTCTCTGGGGAAGAGGTAAAGAGCGCTTAACTGCGCTTGGAGAAACTCACTCCGTAGATAACTGCTGGGTGGCCTAAATCCCGAACCCAGTTGGCGCAAAGGAAGGAACAGTTTCCA